>PVJX010000044.1:248918-340740 GCA_004027295.1 Dolichotis patagonum
TTCCTTCCTTCCCTCCTTCTTTCTCTCTCCTTCCTTCCTTCCTTCCTTCCTTCCTTCCTTCCTTCCTTCCTCTCTCTCTTCTTTTCTTCTCATCTCTCCTTCCCTTTCTTCCTCTTCCTTCCCTCCCTCATTTTGCCTCTTCCTCTTCCTTCCTCCTCCACCTTTCTTCTCCTCCTTTCTCCTCCTCCTTCTTCTTTCTCTCTGTCTCTGTCTCTTTCTTTTTCTGGTGCTGAGGAGTAATCTCAAGTCCTCTTACATGCCAGCAAACACTGTATCAGTGAGCTACTCCCACACCATTTTCTAGTTCCCTACAAAGCTAAATGTAATTTATGATCAAGAAATCATTCTCCTACATATTTATCCAATTGATATGAAAATTTATGTCTATGTAGAAACCTACCATGAATGGTCATAGCAGATTTATTTATAATTGCAAAAAATGGGAAGCAAGCAAAATGTCCTGCCATAGGTAAATAGGTAAACAAACTAATATATACAGATAATGGAAGACTATTTAATAATAGTAAGGAATGAACTATCAGCCCATGCAAATACATGGGTGAAATTCAAATACATAATATGAAGTGAAAGAAGATCATTTGAAAAAGGTACATATTATATGATTCTGTACAAAAAGTATTCTGTAAAAGCCAAAATTACAAAGACAATGAACATATCAATAGTTGTCAAGGTTTGGGATGTGGAAGTTCAATAGGTGAAGAACAGAGAAATGATTTTAGGGCAGGAAAATGCTTCTGCATTAGAATAAAGGCGGATATATATGACACTGAATTTGTAGAAACTTTTAGAACTTTATCACACAAGGAGGGAAGCTTGATTTGTATGAATTTCATGCAAAAAATCGATTTAGCATCTCAGTGGACCTGGAGATGAAATACCAAATAAGATAAAATAATCTTACTTTATCATAAGCATTTGAAACAATTTCACTCTGATGATAAAGGAGCAAAAGTCTGACCTATGTAACTTTGGAAATGAATGGAATCCATAAAGAACAGGCACAAAAGTAATAGTACAGAAGCACTGTCTTGTGGTCTGCAAATTTGATTCCAGTGGGATGTAAGTGTGGTTCAACATTTTAACCTACCATAAGCATGAAATTGAATGCTTAAATAAGTTGATAGCATATGGTGAGAGCCAAGAGTCTCACCATTAGAGTGGGAATTTCCAGATAAACAAGGAGAGAAGGTAATGGATTCGAGTTGTTGATATCAGTATCAACTTAATGTTAATTTTGATTAATATTGATACCAATGTTTACACATAGGATATTTAGAGGTATACATATATGCATGAGCTAACATACACATAGTTTGTTTCCTTGCTCTCTTAGTTGAAGGTGCCTATATACAATGACAACCAGTAGTAATAACTGCATCTAGTATGTAGATTTGATTACTAAGACTACTCTACAAAATGGAAACAGGGCTTCTTAGATAAATGATTGATTCTAATACTAGAGTAGGAAATATGCAAGATATTCACAGAACCAGCCAACCCAGGAGAGTTCTGTATCAAAGGGGACATACAACACAACTGAAAGAGAGCTCCCAATGGTCAAAGGTAGAACAATTTGAACAATAAAATAAATGAAATAGTATTCAATTATAATCCAATGTATAAAATAAACACCATGATATAAATAATTAATTTAGTAATTAAAAATGGGAGACAAAGACAAATCTCCCATGCAGAAGAATTCCAAATAATTTTTGTGGATACTCTATCCTCAAGTAGTTAGAACATAATTCCCCACTCCTTAAATGTGGACTGTACACTATGACTTCTTTCCAAAGAGTGCAATGTGGAAATAGAGAAAAGAGTAACTTTATAGTGAAGAAAAGGATGGACACTAGGTGACTGACATCAACATTCACAGTGACAAGCCAGCTTGATAATATGCACACTTACTACGTGGTGATTATGTCAGCATTTTACCTCAGTGCTCTTCTTCCCCAAATCCCATCATCCTAGTCCAATCATGAGAAAAAATGTTAGATGAATCTCAACAGGGGGACATTCTACAAAACATCACTTCTGTTTTCCTCAAAACTGTCAAGGTCATCAAAAATGACAAAAGTCTGAGAAAGTAACACAGCCAAGATGAGCTCAAGGAAGACTAAGAAGACCAAGTGTAATGTGACACCCTGAATGGGATCATGGACCAGAAAAGGAACATTAGGTGAAAAGTAAGGAGATCAGAATACATTATCAGCTTTAGGTGATAATATCAGTCAATCAATTTTGGTTCATTAATTTTCACAAATGTATTATCAGAAAGTAAGATATTAAAAACAGGGTAAACCAGATGTGGGTATATGGAAACTCTCTACTATCTTTGCAATCTTTCTGTAAACCTAAAACTTACAAAGTAAAAACAAAGTTTACTGCAAGCAAAAGCAAATAAAACACATGCAAAGAAACACCTAAATGTCAGGATCTTGTCAGTTTACCAGCATTTCTCCTGGGATAGCACTGAGGGAGGTTTCCAGGTAGGTCTTTCTCACTTGTCAGTAACTCTAATGTCACCCTGATGACATTAGGAATAAATGAATGGAGATCATTAGCACCAGTCAGACAATTATAAAGTAAACCCAGGATCTGATAGATGCCATGTTGGAGGTGTAAAAATTCATAGGACGAAGAAAAAAAAAGAATAGCATGAAGGTGAAAGACTTCATGTAGGACTTGAGACACAGAGGAATGAGCAGAGATTCCTGGTGTAAGGGCTCCTTGTGGGCAGGAGCAGAGAGTAAGAGGGGGTGGGATTAATTTTGCTTGACCAGAACAGAGTGTTCATATGGAAGCCTGGTCGAAAATGAGGATAGGAATGGAGATTTTATGTTACAGACAATGGGGAAATACTGCACTTTCTTAATAATGATGTCACAGAATGAAATAAGGGAATTAATTAATGATTTGTCCTCACACTGTCTCCCCTTCCTTCTCTCCTATCTAGGCCATTCCAGAAACACTTCTGCCCAGCCACCACTGCCATGGCTGTTATCTATCCCAGTGCTGTCATAGCGCATAGACACATGTTCAAGTTTGTCTTCTGTTTCTCAGGAGCATGGAACATACCTATTGATTACGCTGCTTTTGACACAATGTTTTCCATTAACTTTTGTGATGACACCCATCCTGATTCTCTTTGGCTACTCTTCTTTTTCTATCCAACTTCTAGCTGATGGGAACCTTTAAATTATCCTCCTCCCACTTTCTCCACACTCTCTCCCTACTTGACTTCATTTCTAGGGCTTTGATCACTTCCATCTGTTTTTGATTCCACAGTTTATATATGGAGCCTAGAATTCTTTCCTGAATTCTCCTCTTACAGATACAGCTGTCTATATGACACTTTATTTGGATGCCTAAGTGAAACCTATATCAACTTTAACAGATTTGGAATTGGCCCCTCAGTTTTCCCTCCCTTCTTGTTCAATCACCCCCTAATAACCTACATTTCCATAAACGATACTACTATCTTCTTAGCATAGTACAAAACCTGGAGGTCACCTTTGATTCTGTCCTTTACCCTCACCCCCAACCCATTCCTCCTTAATCATCCAATTAAGCTCTGTGGTCTTTTAATTATGATTTTCTTTACTTTTTTCTGTGGGCCTCATTAGGTTAATTATAGGCTCCAAAAGATGGGGGCTATGACTCTTACCTACCATGACATACAAGCCCAAAGTCTGATACATAGTGACCACTATAAGTATTTATAAATTAAATTGACTGCAAGTTTCAAGATGTAACGTTAAGTTAGAAGGCAAATGTGATACTCCAGGCATCATCTCCCTAGTTCCTACCTAGTTTCAGAGCTTGGTATGAGAATAAATGAGATAATGGCTGCCTGGTTCTAATTATGTACTTTGTACCTTATTTACAGCAAGTTTCTTATTCTTGATCTGGCCTCATCCTGACCCTTTAAGACATCTGGATAGCTTTTTGGTACAGTCAGTTGGTCTGTACTGTGGAAAAAGAGTTCACACTGAACGTCAGTCTAATGAACACAGTTGGTAAGGAAAAATACCATGCACATTCCAAAATCAAGCATAAATGCCTTTGAAAATTGTGGTTTTGAGTTATGACTGCTATTTCTTCATTTACATTAATGAGGTTGATTAAAGTTGGCTACATTTCTATAATCGTGAAAAGACTTAAAGTTCTTCCGAGAGAAGACAAACAATAGTTTTGGAAAATTATCACAAAAAAAGTGTGATGCATGAGACTATATTCTTAAAAGTAGGAAAGGTAAGAAATGTCATTTTTCCTCTTTGCTAAAATGTGTTCTTCACAAACTCATGTTTAACAAGTATACACAAACCCAGGAATGGTGACATATGATGGCACTTAGGAGGCTGAGGCCTGAGGGCCAAATAGTAGGTTCAAGGCCTCCTGGAGTATATAAAGAAAGCCCACCATAAAAATCCAAAACAACAAACAACAAAAACAGAGGTGAGCAAACTCTGAGTATGTAAGAGGCTCGAAAAAATTCATATAATTGTCAGTACATACAAGTGGCATAGAAAGTAATTCCTAGATATTTTAAGTATCATATTGTTTACTGGTTTCAGAGAGAGGCTGACTTTGTATTTTCTCTTTTCTGTCCTCCAAGTTCAGTGAGAAAAATGCATATTCTTAAAGGTTGTTTACTTAGGGTTTTACACTTTAAGAACTTTTCTGGAGCAGGGAGAAACAACTTGGAGGTGATCATAATGGACCTTAGAGAACAGTATTTGAAAACAGGATGGGTCTTCAGTGTTGAATCATTTTTGGCCAATGAGTTGATCATCAATATTTTACTGAACCAATTCCCCTGCTCACCATCATGAACTTACAAGCTCCTTTAGAAAGGGGTACTATTTCCTTTCCACTATTGGAATGAAACCTACAATGAAGTTGAGGTCTACTATGAAATGCAAAAGAACCTGCACTACATTCTGGCTTTTGAAAATGATTCTTGTCCTGTGGGCCATCCTACTTGTCTGGGATCTTATAAGAGGCTCCCAGGGACATTCAAACCCATGAATACATCTGGATTTCCATTGATGACCCTATTTGTAAAAATCTCTAGGTTTTTATTCACTCAGTAAGTATTCATTAAGTGTCTCCCATGTGCTGGGCATCATGTCAGTGCCTCCTAGAACAATTGTATGGGACAGATTCAGTAGGGAAAGATCAGGCATTTGTGTGATGTCAGTGGTTCCCAGTATGCCTTTGTGAGCTGGGGCTCACTTGTGCCTGGTGGAATGACAGACTGTCTCTTACCCTGTGGACAGGACAAGTCCCAGGAGCTCCAAGTCAATAAGCACATCCTCACCCTTCTTTTCAATACCTACACACTGGTCGTGAGCATTAGTCTATGCTATGTAGGGAAGCCAGAAGGACTTCAGAAAACCTGTTCCAAAAATGCCTTTGCTAACCTTTGTGACCCCAAGATGGTAAATACCAGGAATGGGGGATCATATTCAAGTTCCTCCAGATACTCATTACACCATCAGAAGTCAACACTGGACCTATGTGTGATAGAATAATGCTAACATTCTTAAAATTTGCAATTGGGGGTTTAATTCATTTCAGAATAAAAGAGCATTCCTTTTTGTTCTACAAGATTCAGAAAACAAACAGTTCTAGAATGCCAACATTGCCCACTTCCAGCACTTCTTGATTTATTTTAGGCACTACTCTCATGTGCCTTTAGATGAGCCCAACATTTAAGACAACATAGAGTTAACAAAGACCAGAGTAATAAAAAAAAGTTTGGAATATGCTGGTGTCTATTGTTTTCTAACACATTTTTAAAAAGTTAGGGGAGTAGATCCATTGACAGATGTGTACAATTGTGATGGAAAAAATAATTTTGCAATATATTTGTGTTTTGCAGCTAGGCAACCAAAAATGACTAACACACAGGAAGTATGTCGCTGTATGCTTCTTGTAGCCAAATTATGGGAATTATAAATCTCTTATTTTCTTTAGTGAATGCTCTCCATGTAAAAGAAAAGTAAATAAAAGAAATAGAGCCTCTTGAGCTCAGAGGGCTTGTTTTTGACTGACTTCTCTCCTACAGTCCTTTTATTTTCTTTCCCCAGTTAATCTTTCCCACAGGGTGTAAGGAGTAAGACCCGTTCAGTAAAAAGTAAAAGGGTGAATTATAAGCTATTAACTTAAAAAAATCCTTTAAGGACCTAAGGAAGAATAACATCAAATGAGGAGTCAATCTAAGCTTCATTATGGGGTGGCATGTTATATGAACTATGTTATATTTTTTTAAGCTTTCAGGAAACAGACTGGCATTGAAGTAAAGACTATTGCTATAAAATAGCTATGATTACATTGCAACTCAAATTCCAACAATCCGCTATAAATACTGTTTGTATTATTACTACAATTCCACAATATCGTCCTTCTTTTTTAATCCTGGCATTTAATAGCCCACAATTTGTAGCGCTCTTTGGAAATCTTTTCACAGCCTAGGCTAAACAATTGCTTTTATGCATCCAAGTGGAGAGACTTCCATTACAGTATACCACCCAGGCCTTTTAAAGAAAAGAGTCTTAGAAAACTTCTCAACAGAAATTGCTGTATCTTGATGTTAAGCCACTACAGTTCAATAAACTTTCTACACCAATGCCAAGATAGGCAAAGAAGAAAATATCACAGAGGACCAAAGAAATGGAAGTGAGAGAAACAACTAATATTTGTTCAGTGGGCTACAGTTTGCTTCTGTTTGGATTTAGGAAGTGCACCTATATGTATAAAATGCTGTTACAAGTTGGATGTGGTAATGCATGCCTTTAATCTCAGCACTTTGGGAGGCTGAGACAGGAGGATCACAGGTTTGAGATCAGGCTGGGCAGTTTGGAAAGACCCTGTCTCGAGACAAAAAATAAAAGGGGCTGGAGCTGGGGCTGTGACTCAGTGTAAAGGCCCTGGGTTCAGTCTCTAGTACTGAGAAAAAAGGCAGAATGATTCTATCAAAGCAGTTCCCAAGATGATCTGACTGTACACAGTGCTGGGGGATCCCATAAGTACAACATAGTATACAGGAGCCGACTTCTGTGAGGCTGAGAGTCATTATCTCAGTTCTGCAAGGTTCACTGTGTCCAAGTCACCCAAAGCTCTCTGTGTGGCTTCATATTTCTAGGAATGTTGGCTGGAGGTAGATGAACATGTTAAGGATGTTCAGTAGAAAGACACCCAGAAGAAATCCTTGCATCTTATACTCTAAAGACTATTTAGCCTACAAATCTGATGAGACAATTTCTTCGGAATAACTGCTAGCAAGGAATAAAGGTATTTAAGTCCAAATTCCATAAAATGATTAAAAATTTTAAAAAGCTGTGTACTGTGACTCTTTGTATTCATGTGCTCTGCCTCTGCAGATTTAATCAACCATGGATTAAAATTATTTGAAAGAATTGCATCTATGTTGACCATACACAGACTTTTTTGGGGGAGGGGAGTCATTATTTTCTAAACACCACAACGTAATAACTCTTTTCATAGCATTTGTATTGTATCAGATTGTCATTTAGAGCACATGAGATGATGCTGTGTAGGTTCCATGCAAACAGTATGACAGCTTGTATAAGGGACTTGAGATTTCACAGACTTTGGTATTCCTGGCAGGTCCTGGAACCAGTCCTTCATGAATAACAAGGGAACATCAAATTGATTAGGATTGATCAAAATCTCAAATTCATAAGTTCACAGAAAATCATCTCTTTAAAAAAAAATCTCTGGAAGTCTAGTCACATAGATACTAAAATAAGTCTCAGAGATGAGGTGACACACCTAATCAAGGTTGGTAATTTGAGATTAATGAGTAGGTTGGGATAAGGATGCAGGACTTCTGACTCTTGGACTTGGATGGATTTCTAATCAAATTACATTCAAACAACTCTGTTTTTAAAAAAATTATAACATTTTGACTATTGTGGATCATTCTTTGTTTGCTGGCTTGTTTTTAAAAAATGGGCCAAAAATGGACAGAAATGTCAAGACTATAAACCAATATTCAAGATACATATCAGTCCATGTTACACTGTAAGATAACAAATGTGAGACGATCAAACTGATAAAGTAACCATCCCTCAACTCAGGAGATCACTTTTGTGAGCTATTCTCTGTGTGATATCATTCAAATCTATGCTGTTTCTTTCATTCCATTTTCATCTCCTCTTCTAAACTTTTGAGTTTCTTGGAAGTTTGTACTACTTAGCATTTCTTGTTTTTGTGGATAGTGATGCTAAGTGCCATTTCTTCTCTTCATGCACATCATAAACATTCCTAACAATTCCTAATTAGTATTATTGCCAGGTGGCCATATAGTGATTCACTCATTATACAATTCATTCACTTCATCCCAAGAATAGTTTTTGAGCATCTAGTAAATAAAGTATCTCAATAAAGTACTCATCTAGCCCTGAACATTCTTGGTATAACATATTGTTTGAAACATAAGTATTGGGTTAATAAATGAGTAAATGACTAAATTACTTGTTTCTGCTTATTTATTTTTAATTACAGTATAATTAAACATAATAAAAGAATGATCATCTTAACTACCATAAGTGCATAGTTCTGCAGCACTAAACTATATTTACACTGTTATGCAACCAATCTCCAGAGTTCTTTTCATCTTGATAAACAGAAACTCTGTGCCCATTAAACAACGCTTCGTGCCCCCCTCCCTCAGCTCCTGTCCACCGCCATTGTACTTTATGTCTCTAGGACTCTGATTACTCTGGCATTTCTTGTAAGTAGGATCATACCCTACTCATCTTTTCTGTGACTAGCTTACTTTATATAATGTCCTCACTGTTCATTTATGTTGAAACACACATCAGAATTCTTTTACTTTATAAAGTTGAATAATATCCAGTTATGTGCATGTACATTTTTCTTATACATTCATCTGTCAGTAGACACTTGATTCCAATTTTTGGTTATTCTGAATAGTGCTGTTATGAACACACATGTACAAATATCTGCTTTTAATTATTTTGTCTATATATTATGCATAGAATTACTATATCCTTTGGTAATTCTAGTTTTATTTTTGATGTATTGAGAGAACAAAATACTTTTTGCATAGTGGCTACACAGTTTTTACATTTGTAACAACAGCACACCACTTCACTCCATCCTTGCCAACATTCGTTACTTTCTGGATTTATTTTTGTTTGTTTTGTGTTGTGTTTGTTTGTTTTTATACTAGCCATCCTAATGAGTATGACATGAAACTCATTGTGATTTTCTACATTTCTATTATCCAAATTACTGTATTTTTTAAAAAGGCACTTATTTTATTTGGGAGAGACATTTACATTAATGGGACATCTATTCATCTATTCAATGGATCATAGTAATCTTCTTCAAAGGGCAATGGGTACCCTAGAAAAACTAATAATTGTTTTTGCCCCACCCAGTCATTAATTAAAAATTTGAATGAAATTTATTTAGTGAAAATAGGAGTAATTTAAAAATTTTAATACAAAGTTATGCTCATTCTAAAATGTTAGAGACTAACCCTCTTATAGCTTGACTACCTTAGCATCTGGCTACACAGCTCCTTTGTCTGACTCAGCCCGTATTGCTGTTGTTTGGTTCCATAGCAAAGATTGCACTTAAAGTTCTCAGCGTGGCTTCTAGGACACAGTAGGGATATTATTGTTACCTTAAAATAGTCATGTATGAATAATCTACCTTTAAAGATGCTGTATTCTCTGGAGAGCATATGAAACCAGAACAGGCATATTTAAACACGTGTGGATATTAACTTTATCAATATGAAAGTGGATGGAAACATAGAAATCTTACTGTTACCCCTGGATGTCTCAAACATTGTCTCCCCTACTAAGCTAAGACAGAGAAACACCTGGGAAGTTGGATCTAAAGATCCTACTAAATCCATTTCCAAATAAACGCCCATTTCCAATTGCAAAACAGTTCAGCAAGTATCCAAGGATATTTGCAAAACAGTAAGATGTCTGTGAAGAATAAAATTATACATACTTATTAAAACAGCATGTGCCAGGGAGGAGTGAGGACAAATCATGACAAACAGAAAGGTCACTGCCTGATGAAGTATTTCCATCAGGTGGCCCATTTCCATGCTCATTCCCCATTTTGCTTTGAAAACAAAAGAGGTGTGAATGAGTGCAGGAGAGCTTATTTTTAATGCAAGTTAAAGCCATCAACTTACAACTCATTGTTCTAAACATTCTCTTAATGTTTTTGGCAGTGCGAATGTGCAGACACAAATCTGAGCTGACCTCCTCTGGTTGTGGTTCTCTCACAATCTGTTGGGCAACAGAGACTAAATATTTCTGAAAGTGCTTAACAATGTAGTTACTCCAAGTGAGTTTACACTTGGCATGCTTATTAAAACTAAGGCTCCCCATTAAGTGTTAATGCTTCAGTTGGAGATTGTAATTATAATCCAAGAGCAATGTAGGATGGGGAAAAAGGGATATATGAGATGTATGCTGAAGGCTGGTTTGATGGGGATTTCAAATGTACTCTTCTAGTTTGGTTGGATTTTAATCTTTTCCCTCTGAGTTTTGGCTGAAGATTTCAGGATCCAGATATGCCTTTGAATCTGGGAAGTTTGTGGACAAAACTGAGAGATAAAAATATTGTGTGATGAGACAAATAAGATATTCTAGAACTCTATTTGCTGGTCAAATAAGCATCACACACTATTAATAGCATCTTGAGTGTGGTTGACCCATATAACACAGCTCATTATCTAGGTGAAAAAAAAGGGTTTTTTATAAAGTTCTTACTTACATTTTAATGCATCAGACTTTCTACCTTTAAATTTTTTTTTTTTTTGATACTGGGAATCAAACTTGATCTCACACTTGCCAGGCAGGTCCTATGCTGCTGAGCTAGATCCCCAGCCTCTACTTTAAAACTTTAATAGCTAAAATTATTTGAATAAAGGGAACAAGTTCCAAGTGGAATTAGAAGACAAACATGAACCTTAATATCTTGTATATTTTTCAGTTTATCAGGTATCTATATATGTACCTGAATAAACATATTCACACACATTACTGATATGTATCTGCTTTTTTTTTTTGCTTAGTGTAATTGTCAATTTGTTGAAGGATCTGAAACAAATATACACACTAACAGTGTACATCTGAGCTGTACTATGCTTTATTTTTCTCAACAATAAGATGAAGATAATAATGATACCTGCTGTAAATGCTGTTAGAATTAAAAGAGTTAACAGATGTAAAATGTTTTGAATTGGGGTTGGCATGCAATGAGTATTCAGGAGGCAGGTAGAATCATAATTTACAAAGGATTTATTACTCATACTATAATCTCCAGCCATATTGTTTAGTATTTTTAAATAAGTAAAGTTGTTCTGATTTTTTACATGAATTTAACATAATTTAGCCTCTTTAGTTTCTTATCTGTAAGAAAATACCAACACACACACACATACACACACAGAATCTTGCCTACAGTTTAAAAATTGTTATACACTGAAAAGAGAGAACCCTTAAGCCTAACAGGTCACAGTCAGAGATGAATCATGACTCCTCATTCCTACAGCCAGCCCCCAGTGTCCATCCCTGCCAGTGCTCTGATCTTTACTCCTCACCCGACCCATTTATTGTGGCACAAAGGCCCATCAGTGTAAATGTAGGCTCAAGGCAAAATGCTTTGAGTCAGTGCTTAGATACTGTTTTTTACTTAATAATGTGATATTTACAAAAAACATGCAATATTCAACTACAGGCTCCCGAAGGAGTTCTAGAAGGTATGAGCCATGCCCATATAATATATCCTTTTTTCAGGTTTCTATGCAATCCTCCCATGTAGCTTTAAAGCTTTAAAAAGCATTTTATGGTTGTGATTCCCACCCCACCCCCACAGAAATCATAAAAGAATAGGATTACATATATCATTTTTAAGGGCCTTCTTGTTACATCACAAGAAAATATTCTATTCTCAATGGCCCACATACATTTAGGCACTTAATAAAAAAAAAAGTAAATAATTTCTACAGATTCCAGTATGGATTTATCTTCATTCAGCATTGCCTCACAAGTGAAAATTCTAGAAATGTGCAGAACTATTTTATAATTCTCTGGAATGTATCAATCTTGGGCAAGCTGTTAGGGCCAGTCAGTTGTGCTCCAATCAAGAAAAAAAAAACTATTATAAGTAATCCAATTTTCTTTACTCCAAATGACTAGGTTTCCAAACATATTTAAAAACATATTCCCCCTACTCCTTCTCTCTCCCTGTCTTTCCTTCCCGCTCCTTCTGGCATATGAATACAGTAAGCAAAAAAGGTAAATTAGAGGAAAAAGCAAGATAGTAAATTAGGTCTATGTATAAGTACAGACAGTTAATTGCTTAAACAGACATCTTTTCCCCTGAGGTTCCTCAAATTGAAGTTTGAATTTTTTTCTCACTGAAAACATATAATTAATCTGAGGAATTTAATCCAATGGAGTTTGAGGGCATTTGATTTAGAATAAAAATAATAGCATGCCTAAATTAGTAATGCAGATTTGCCTGTTGACTTAAAATACATGGTTGCATATGTCTCACTATTCCTTCTTCTCCACACTAAAACTCTTTTGTTAGGAAAGGAGATTCTTTAACTAACAGCAGAATGTCCCTTTGAGTGGGTAAGAGGCAAATACGTTTCATCCACATTTGTACAGAGGGAAAGGAAGGCAGAAGCGACATCACCATTTGGTTAACACTGGACATGCTGAGCTCATTCCTTTGCATGCTCCCTAAGGCCAATTGCCCGTCTAGGCTTTGGACATGCAAAGGTGAGGAAGGCCAAGCTGTTGGTCAGACAGCTGACTGCATTCCAGCTGGGAAGGAAACAGAGGCTCTTGGCTAAGCAGCTCCAGAACAGTGTGATATTCTCCAGGCAGCCAGGAATAGGGAGTTGTGAAAACAGCCGGGGAAGGAGTGATTCAATTGTCAGCACTCTTGTATGCCAGCTCAAAACTTTCACTGCATTCTGTCAGCAACAGGAAGCCTCGAGAGCTTTTGGATGAGGGAGAAACAGGATCATGCTTGTCTGTTTCCTAAGATCAACCCAGTAGCAACTTCAAGAAGAACTGGGTTTTGGGGAAGCAAGGTGCCAGTGAGCCCTATAAGAGCATCAGACAAGAAGGGATAAGGCAGGCGCAGACAGACCAGAAAGACCTTAACTCACAGGCATTTCCAAGGAGAAAGTGAAATATGTAATGGCTGGCATTTGTCTAGCTCAGTCCTTGGTGTTCTTCTCTTTCTGGGCCAATTGTCAGCAGCTTAGCTGTCTTCCTGTGCCACATTTAAATGTCCAGTGACTTCCTGTGTATTCAAACACCTCCCCTCCACCAACGAGTCATACATAGATTTCTTCAGCCAGCTCCTTGAAATCTCAGAGTCATGCAGGCACCTGATAGCTTGAGATCTCTTTTCAGGCACATTAGCAACAACTTAGCCCAATATATCCAAGCTGAACTACATAGCTAGTTGTCTTCAACGACCCAACTTCAAGTGACACTCTCAGCATGTCAGAAACCTAGAAGCCACCCTGGACACTTTCTTTTCCACCACCTGCAAATGTGTTATCTCTCACCTCCATATACTTAGGTTTACTTTTAAATGCCATTTGACTCTGTCCACTTATCTTCAGTGCCACTGCTGCTGTACCAGACCATGTGACTGTCTTCACTGGCCTGGGCATGCTGTGCTTTACCTATGCAAGATCAGATTAAAAAGAAACATCCTATCAACAAAACACTTGTGCAAGTTTCATTCTGTCCTTTTGGGGGGCTATTTGACATCTTGCAGAATGGAGGGAAAGAAAGTGGAGGTTAAAAGGCTAGATATGCAAAGGAGGAGCCAGCAAAGATGAAGAGGAAATAACGATCATAGAATTAGCAGAGAACCAGTAGAAGCCAGAGGGGGAACTTCTCAAAGAGAAACGTGCAAGTCAATGCTCCAGAAATGTAGAGTAAGATGAGAATTCAAATTAGCCCCTGGCTGTGACTCTCAGGATTTGGCAACAGTAACCTTAGACAGACCAGTTTCATGCTAAATTGATGCTAAAACATATAGTGTCCAGCTTTTAAGCCAAGGTTAGATCCAGAGTCCTCCCATGCCCCTATGTGGGATGTTTCCTGGTTAACTTACCTAGTGATAACTAGTAATATATAATATTCTAACAGTAGGAATACACACACACACACACACACACACACACACACACACACACGGCTAGTATGTGTTGACACTGGTTCAGAAGTTCATTTTTTCATTTGAAAGAAGGTTTCTTGGTTGCTAGAGCTGCCCGACACTGGCAGCTTCTTTAGATATTAGGAATGAGGCTAAGCAATAAGGTAGCCAGATTTTTCTGGTCAATCAGCCTCTGTAAGTGGGGTCATGTATCCGTGATCTGTAACTTTGACTGTGACATTAGCAGAAGCTAAATCTCATCTCTAATGAGGAAACACTTCTATATATGCAACCTCAGTGGATCTGCAGGAGTCCTCTGCTTTTGGCATCTGGTACATGTAATTGATATGTCCATGCCAGATACGTGGCTGTCGCTTTTTGGCAGAACAGATGTGAGGGTCACCAGAGGTACTCTGGTAAGCCTCACAAATGCTTATTAACACAAAACTAATGACATATGATTACCTCTTAAAATGATAGCCTCAAAATACAGTTTCTGAATAACTGGTGCCTAAACAATTCAAAAAAGGTTTGGCTTTGGGTACAGATGATATTAATCACTAAACAAAACACCAGTGTGTTTAGTGAGTGAGTGAATATTATGTGCCAGGATTTTATAAAGAGTACCTGTAAGCTAAACAGAAATCCTGCCAGGTAGGCTATTTGGGAGGTTTAATACTTGCTAAAGGTCATATAACTAGGATGTAGCAGACTGGATTTGAATTTTGAGTCTACCTTATTCTAAAACCCACTCACCCAGTCATTTTAGTCTCATGAACAAATGAGAACAAGCATTGTTGAGTAAGGAAGAACATTCAATAGCCTACTATTTCACTACATACTAGTGTTAATGCACAAAGTCTGATATAGACAGATGTTTCATTTCCTTTCTTCTAACTCTGCATCCACATGAAATGCCATTCCCTTTAGGTATTCTCAGGCCCTCCACAGCCTGCCATGTTTGTTGTGCACCATCTGGAAATTTCTGGGTCCCATTGCCAATGTATTTCTTTGCATTACTGACAAGGTATGACACTGACCTAGAGACTTTCACTTTCCTATTCCTATTCTCAATCTTCTTTCTTAAGGAAGAGTCAGAGTCAGGACAGTGGCACTCATTAGCATATTTTATCTTTCATTTACTAGAGATTTTTGTGTTGTAAACTCTAGTACAGCTTATGGTTACATGCTATCTTTTAAAAAGAATATCTGCTTAACTTTAATCCATTACCTGAATCCGGAATATACTAAACCTAATTGTTATATGGAGTCACCTGTGGAGAGTTTAATGGAAAAGCAAAGCAGTGAATTAGTACCATATGATTAACTTCAGTAATACTAAATTGTTTATCCAAGGCTCCTTAGAAGAATGGACTGTATTTTTAAGATATCATTTGTTTTGCATATCTGCACAGAAGCCTGTCTCTAGTTAACTGGACATTTAATTTTCCACTTACTCATTTTCCCCCTTATAGATAGCTCTTTGGCTATTCAGTATGTGCATAATGCAGAGAAAAATAATTATAGGAAAAGGGATGAAAAAATGTCATAATTAAACTGTACATTTGAAAAATATACTCAATATACCTGAAACAGCTTGATTGCTATAATCAGGTAGACAAGGTTTTCAGCAAATACTTATTCAAACATAGGTTTATTTAAAGTCTGAAACAGAGGGGCAGCTCTCAGAATTACTCTGTAGCACAAAATTAACTAAATTTACTCCCGATCATTTAAAAAAATTAGATATAAAGAGAAATCAAAATGTACATCAATGGATTTATGTACTATTAGGGCACCTTCAGCAACCTTCCAGAAGGGGCTGATTTGTCTCTTATCTGAACTCTCACTAACAAAAGCTTCTGAGCTGGGTGTGGTGGCACAAGGCTGTAATTTAAGCACCCTTGAAAGGCTGATGCTGGGGAATCACAAGTTTGAGCCCTGGTTGAGCAATTTAACAACTTAGTGAAACCTTGTCTCAAATAAACATAAAAAAAGGGGTTAGAGATGTAGCTTAGTGTGAATGCTCTGGGTTCAATCCCCAGCACTAAGAGTAGTGGTGGTGGTGGGGCTTCTGTACATCTGTTCATACCAAGCGCAAATACAGAAACCTACCGCTTCGAGATGGAATTTAAACTTTTATTTTTTCACTACTTTTATAATAAAATGTATGGTGTGCCAAAAAATTAATAATGATGATCGACAGGGAGTTAGGCTAATTTAAGGGGCAAAAGACTCAAGTTATGAAATATAGACCCAAGTATCTAAGTCCTCTTTCTCTCTCTTGCTTCACATTATGGAGTTGGACGTTTATACGCAAATATTTCGCTCTGCTCCCAATCTCACTAACGGGCTGCCTATCAGAGGTCTGCTGACTTACTGAATGGTGACCTGCAGAGAATAAGCAAAAGACAAGGACGCTAATTTTATGGCTACCAAAAATAATAATAATGATAATAATAACTAGAGAATTAAAGCTTAATATAGTTTTATCCTCTGGTGAGCTGTGTCTGATTGCAGACAGCTTAAAAGCACGATTCAAAAGCACAACAAGCTGGTCTCCCTCTAAGGGCTTTTGCCCAAGATATGGTCAATAAATGGAAAACCACATTTGCTTGCCTGTCTTCTGTAATGAGCCAGGGCAGTAAGGCAACTGCAGCTCTGGAAGCCTGGGAAGCCGGCAAACCAGTTTTATTCTCCAACTTGGTTACTAGGTTTTAGGGACACAAAGCCCAAGTTCCCAGAAGCTGTTGTCCTCAAACACTCTCTTTCAAAGATGGCAATACAGACCTTTTCCTCCTTTCCTCCAGAAATACTAATTAAATTATGCCTCATCTGATGCTGCTTCTTCCTGCCACCTCTGTCCCTCATCACACAGGTGGTGACCCAACGCAAACTCTGTCTCTTGATCCAAGAGGAGAGGCAGTCGCAAAGAGGCCAGAGACCAAAAGCTGGGAGGGAAGGCACTAAGATCCAGCCACTACCTCAGAGGGCTTCCCACCCACCAGGAAGAAGTCATAAATGAAACTGGCCGTCAAAGAAATTCTGCATCAAATCACATTCCTTTCCAGTGATCTCCTCCAATTCTCATTCTTGTGTAATTCTAGCTTTTTGACAAGGCAGACTGACACTTTTGATGTAGTACTTTCAGCACAATTTATGGTCAAGTGGCAGTTTATTAAGTAGGATTCAATAGTGTGGAGAGCTATCATAACCAGGAACTAATTCACTTCACACTCTGCCTTTTTGCCCTGGGTCTTCCAGATAGAACCTGTGGGGCTTGATTTCAGGGATAAAGAAAACCTCATCAAACCTCTGATTCCTGAATTCTTCTGTCCCTCCCTCTGTCCCTCCCTCGTATCCTACATTGCTTAAGTGGAAAGAAGTCATAAAATGTAAGTACCATGTTGTGGTATTGTGTTGATTGGTTTAAAATGACCTGTGAATGGCTGCAGTCTCTGAAGAGCCTCAGACTTCAGGAAGAAACTTAAGAAAGCCATGTTACCTCATCTGGCCCAGCCAGCCCTCTGTTCTAAATCTTCTCAAAGCATCTCTTTCTGTTTCACAGTGACTGTGGTTAATGGCCCATCACAGAGGGGGCAGAGAGGCACCATTTATCACAGTAGGAGATGTGGGAGTCCCAGAGATGCCAAATCTCTCTGCTAGCTATGCTCATGTATGTGTTTAACCTAGTATTCTATTGACGAATGAGCTTTTTCATACAATGATAAAATGTGTGGCACACCCAAGAGAAGAGGTGAACTTTGTGCCAATGTAGACAGCAATCCTGAATAGAGACCTAAGGCTTCAAGAGTCAAGTTACATTTTTTTCAGAAGTCATTTTCTGACTCAAGTCAATAAATGATCCCAGCTTCCTTTCCCTCACAGATCTCATAGTCCTTTTAGGGAAGGATTTTCAAGGATCCTCTTTGCTTTTCTTACTTCTCTTGCTCCCATGTCATGATGTGTTGCTCAAAGGGATGAGTTCCAGCTATGGACTGATAAGGCTCTGAGCCATTAAAAAGGGCATTTGCTCAAGTGCTGGGCTTTCCTTAAAAGGTCAAGTGTGCTCTACTTTTGGATTCACCATAGCCAAAATGAAAGGTGATCTGGGGTCTGAGAAAGTCCAGTTCTCCCTCCCTCACTCTGTATACGCTGTGTTCTTCCCAGGGTGAAGGCCCAGGACAGCTTCAGCCTGCTTAATGCACAGCATCTGGGGAAAATATTATTCTCTCTTGCTGCTTTTCCAAGCTCAATCTCTTCACTATTGTCCAGGCCACCTTGGGTCAGAAAGGCCTAAAATTCAGTGGAGCGTAATATGGCCCTTCAGCAAACCCAGGAGTTCTCAAACCATGGCCCATGGGCCGAATCCTGCCCTTGGCTTGATTTCGTAAAGAGTTTCATTGGCACATAGCCATGGCCACTCATTTTGCACTGGCGGCACAATGGCAGAGTCAGAGACAGCCCTCCATATCCCAGGGATCTGCATCCGTGTGATTCAACAAGCCACAAATTTAAAATATTCAGGGGTGTGGGGGGCTTGCATCTGTACTGAACACATACAATCTTTTTCTTTTCATTATTCAGTAAATAATATAAAACAATTCTTTGCATAGCATTTACACTATAATAGGTATAAGTTTCTCAGAAATGATTTTAAAAATATACAAAAATGTAGTTTACATGCAACGGATTTGAGCAGCTACACATTTGCATCTCAGGAAGGTTCTAAAACCAGTTACTTGCAAATATGATAGGATGATTGCAATAGTAAAAGAAATTGTAAGGGTGATCAGCAAAGCCAAATATATTTACTCATTGGCACTTTTATAGAAAAAATTTGTTGACCTTTGGTTTGAGTTACCTGAAGCTAAAACATTCAGTTTAGGCTGAAGTTTCAGTAATTTTTCTCAAGAATTTATTGATTCTTACTCTGTACAGCGTTCACAGAGCAAGCTTCATGGTTTGAAATTATTCGGGGCTATCTAGGTTAAAAGTATTTAGTGTTTCATGTAGTTCAGTAGAACTGCTTACACTGATACATTTCGGGGTTATGAGGTCAAAGTTACATCTGATATAAACTGTTACTGGGTTTTTCCACTTTTTTCCTCTTGTCTGGAGGGCCGTGAGAATCCCTCATTTATCCAGAACTAGCAGTATAGGATTCTGGCTAAGCAGCATAGAAAATTCTAGATCCTTCAGGAAGTCTTGAGCAAATGAATTTTAGAATCTTCAGCTGAGAAGCTGAAAGGTCCAATTGTGGTTCCATTCTTAGTGCTTCTGGAAGTCTGTAGCTATGGTCTATATGGGGACAAAAATTTTCTAGGGCTCCATAAGCCTGATACACCCAGGCTCAGGTTTCCTCTTCCTGGGAAAAAACTACATTTGCTATGTCATTCAGATGTACACATTTCAAAAATACCCATTATCATGGCCCTTTTAATGCAGACAAGAGTTCTGCTTGCCATGGAGAATAATCTATAACGCAAAAAATAGATTCAGTCTAAAATTCGCCAATAGTTACATAAACTACATTTGTTTGCAAAGTGATTAAGTGAACAAGTGTTGGAGAATTTGTAATGAGGCAAGTGGATAATTCAAACCAGGTTACCAGAGATAGTTACATTCAGTTAGAAAAAACCTTTTAAATCCACAGGACTTG
Source organism: Dolichotis patagonum (assembly GCA_004027295.1). Taxonomy (NCBI): domain Eukaryota; kingdom Metazoa; phylum Chordata; class Mammalia; order Rodentia; family Caviidae; genus Dolichotis; species Dolichotis patagonum. The sequence goes on from PVJX010000044.1 coordinate 268,825, forward strand.
GGGAGAAGGGAAAAGCAGTCCAGCTTTGGGGAACTCAGCAACATACGTTATGTCCAATAATGACAAAAGTAGCAAAGGGGAAGGAATAACATGTGCAAGGGCTCAGAGAAAACATTAAGCACCGTTTGTAAATAACAAACTTTAATGAAGGCCACATTTTTCTTGTTCACAAAATCTTTGACTTTACCCAGCAGGAAACACAGTAAAATAGATAAAAATGCTGTTTCCATAGGCCTTAAACAATTCTTTCTGGCTTAGACATTTGTGTCTCTATAAGAATGAAAAACTAGCACAATGAAAAAACAAAATGGAGTCCTATAGCCATGGTTAACTGGAACACCTGCAGCCTGGATTGATTGCAATATTGGGCCCACAGGACGAGTCATGCCATTGCTAATGTCAGTGCATGTCAGCACAACTCATCCCCGGAACAGCTGATTTACATTATTGCTGCAATTCAGAGACAGAACATCTGAAAACAGATTTGTAGTTTAGTCCATGAGCTCTACCGAAGGACTGGGAATAAAGGAGCCTTGAAAGAAAATGAGGATCAATATAAAGAGAATTGCTTTGCTGCGAGAAAAACTCAACAGCATAGGAAATGGATTCGCAATATCACTTAGAGGTGGGATTCATGATCCAGTGGGAAGGTGCTCCTCTGTTCTATCCTACACTGATCATGTAACTTTATAGATGGAAGAGCCTTAGTTACAACCTGGTTCAATGTCTCATCTTAGAAATGAGGAATGCATGAGTGTCCATCCACATACTGGCTCAGCAAAATATGCCATCTGAGATACAATGGATACAGATAGAGATAAAGATGAATTAGATATTGACCAATATATCTACGGGACTTTAGAGCCTATTAATGAAACTGAGATATAAAGATATATTTTACAAGTAGAAAATGTGCAACTACATTTAAACATCGAGGTTTAGACTCAGTTCTGGAGCATTCAGAGGAAGAAAACATTACTTTTGATCGGGGTGCCTGGGCAGGAAGAAGAGAGCAGGGTAACAAGTTCTCAGGTGAGATGAGGATACACCCAGCCTAGGTCTGAAAACAGTATCAGAAAATGCTGGAGACATAGCGATGAGCAAAAAGATAGTTTCTGTTCCCATAAAAATATTGCCTTGGAAGAGGGGTTTTTTAAATTTTTTTTTTTGTAAACTTGAAGGAGACTGAGTAGTTGATCTCTGGAGTCTCTTTTAACTCTGTTGCTGTAAAATTGAGAGGGGAGGCAAAAGCATCTCTGTATGAAAACAGACAATGGTTTATTTCTTCACAGTATGTACTAACACAATGCGACTCTTTTTAGGGGGGTGTTTCAGTCTAAAACCATCTGGGGAGAACAGAAGAGAGAAGTAATACATTATGCTCTCTGTTCTCTGACAAAAATCACTCACTGGCCAAACCCTAGCCAGACTCCTGTGAGTCTTCTTCTTGAGTAGGCCTTGACCTTGGCCTATAAAAATGACCAACTCCTCACAAATGATTTTTGCCTATTCCTGTTCTTGCTATCAAAATATTTGAACAAATGCTAACATGTTTCTAGCAGCTCAAGGCCACATTTCTAGCATGACCCCAGCTCCTCTTAAATTGCCTGTCTGAGAAAGCTCAAGGCTGTCAGAAGAATTTACTGTGTGTTCCAGCCAACACCTGACTGGCTGCCCCTGGACACACAGTCTTAGAGCACATAAAGGGCTCCCAAGTCTGTGTCCTCTGTTCTTATGAGATGTATACATATCCTGTAGCGCAGCAGTGTCTTTCTCAAAGACCTGAGATCCATTCCTTTAAAATGTACTGATTAGGAAATGGCCTTTGTCTCCCAGTCTCTGAGGGAGAAGAGATGCCTAACACTAGAGCTTCCAGTTCAGACACACCTGGCCTATGGGGCATTGACATTAACCAGCTCTTTGTCACTTTCTGCTTCCTTGACTGAGGCTCTGCTCACAACTCTACTCCAACTCCCTAATTCTCCCTTTAAAATGCCCAGTTACCTTTGTGTAAATCAAAGTTAAGTCTTACTCAATATTCTTCCCTACTGCAGAAGCCTATTGCTGATTAAAGTCTGACCTTAATACATTAGTGTCTGGCTTTGATTCATCTTTGATGGACATCTAACATAGTGTCTCAAACCTGGACCTGATGCTATTAGATCCTGGCCTGTGACACCTGACCCTTGAGCATGCATAGGAACATTTGTTTCATCTTGGTCACCTCCTCCTTTGAGTCTCCTGTCATGAATCTGTCTCCTGATCCAAAGCACAGGGAGGACAAATTTTATTCTCACCATTCTCACTGTACTCTCTGAAGCCAGGTTTGTCCTAGACAGCTTCTCAAAGGAACCCCTGGGCTGAGTTTTCCTCTTGAATAAGTATTTGTTTCTAGAAGGGATTCGCTCTCTGACTCCAGAGCTGAGATCATTTTTTTTCTTGCCTCCTTATAAGGCCTCTTTGTTCTATTGGATTCTGCTTATCCCATGGGAATTCCCCAGCCAACTGAATGCTCCCTCTTGACCTCCTACTGATGGCAAGCTCCACCGCTAGGGCACCAACTCCTTAAGGCACCAACATCTGTTTCTTGTTGATGTCAAAACACTACGGATAATTTGGAACTCTGATGGTTTCTTTGGGAAACAAGATCTTCCTACATTGATTCCTTAAGCTTGTTCCTTTTCCACTGCTTCTTTCTGTCTTTCCCTGCCTTCCATCTCTTCTTTCTGCCCCCACCCCTGTATCCCATGGTGTGTTCCCAGTAAGCTCCTAGCTCCTCCCCTCCCTACTTCACCCCTGCCATACCTTTCCCTTTCCACTCAGCCCTCAGCACCTTCAGTCCCTGGAACTTTAGGTTCCCCATGTTGGGGGGAGAATGTCTTATGGGACTTGGGGAACCCCCCAAAAAGGCTTAAAAATGTTTCCCCCAAAATAGAAGCAGTGATTTGACCCATAGCTTCCATAATGTTCTATATCTGAGAAAAAGAAATCTTAAAATCCTTCTACAAATTTTGGTATGAAACTTTGCATCTTGAGCAGGTCAACTTTAAGTTGCCCCATGTGCCAGAGACACAATTTAGATTCCCACATACAATGAAATAAAGATAAGTAACAACTCATATTAACTGCTGATTTTGTATTATTGCATTTATAACTGACTCATGACTAAAATTTTAGAATGAAAATCAAAAGACTTGGGTGTGGTGACACATGCATGTCATCTGACCACTAAGGAAAATTGATGTAGGAGACTGCAAGTTTGAGGCCAGCCTGCGCCACACAGCCCGTTCAAGGCCAGCCTCAATTACAGGAAAGAGGAAGAGGAGAAGGAGAAGAGAAAGGGGAAGGGGAATGGGAAAGGGAAGAGAAATGGGAAGGAGAAAAAGAAGGAGGAGAAGAAAAGAAAAATATGTTTGAGTTGGTCTTTCTGTTTATGTATTTATATTACATTATGTATTATTTTCTACATGTTTATATTTCCTTAACTCTAGATGAAATTTATACACCAAATTCATCTATAAAATCCTTCAAAGGCATTCTAACCTCATTGGCTTAGAGAGCAATAACCACTTACATAAATTAAATTTTCCTAGAACTCCCAGAAAAATAGGAACCAATTCAAAAGTCTTTAACTGTATGTAATTTGAGTAAACCTTTAGTAAATGACATTAGTTTACTAAACCAGGTATTTTTCAGGGACATCAACATTAAATTAAATGTAGGCATATACTTTTATTTGGGTTACTAGTCAAAGAAACTAATGCTACAGTTAATAGATGTTTAAGATTATAAAACTTAAATTTTATTGGAATCAAATTCAATTACTATTTCAATAATAATTATGTTTATTTTTATGTATTTATTTTTATATGTTTATGGTACACAATGAATACATTTTTTGTGGGTAGTTGGAATATATACATGACATATATTAATTCTTTTTACATCCCTGCCCTCCTCTCCTTTTCTCCCCTTTCCCCCTCCCTCCTGAGGCTTTATGAACTCAGGAGATTTGGGATCTCAAAAACAGAAGAATTTACCCAAATCTGTACTGTAGGTTTGATGGCAACTTCTTGCCTTGGCTTCCTAGCCTCAAGAGGATTTTAAAAGTCTAAACTGAAATTCCTTATTAAAAGTTTCTGTGAAGCAAACTTAGAAAAGGTTTATGTGGTCAATTATCATTCTTTCAGTGCTTAGGGAAATGATCAGGACATATTTAATGAGATCAGAATTCTTTTATAATGGGAATAACATGGTTTTCTTTTTCTAAAGGTGGAGGGTAAGCATACAGAGAGATTTGAGCTTCTTGTTTTGTTCATTGTCTCTGAAGTTATATACATATCTTTTAACCTTAAATTGGACTGGATCCTGCCATTGACATGTAACCCTTACCAAACCCTCAATTCTTCTATATTCCTTCAAAACCGTACTACAACATTCCAAATTTTCCAATTTTTTCCATCCCTCCTGACTTAGTTCTGATGAGCACTAAAAGCTGACATCCCAGATCCTAAATAGGACTAAGGTCCTAATATATAGTTCCCTTTTGCTTCATGATCTGAAAAAGTGGTGCATGCTAAGCTATAAACTTCAAAAAGGTCATCACCATAGCAAGTCATGTAATGGGCAATCTTCCTGCCTAGGGCTGCTGCTGTACGGGCCACTCAGAAAGTCTCAGGATGTCTTGTGTCTCCTGTGCTCTGTTTTGAGAAATAATCACTTTGTGACACTAATGTCTACACCACTGCCAGGACATGCAAACTGTAAATGGGAAAATCCATCTGACTGCCACTGCTGTCCTCCCTTCACTATTCAAATCCACGTAGAGGTTAAATTTCCAGTAATCTTTTCAGTTAGTTACTCACTGGGTTCAGAAGAGTTTCTAGTCTGCTTCCACCAGTAATTTTGTTTTTCTTTTGGTTTCCATATCATGGTCCCTTGTTAAGTGCTTCATCACTTGCACCATCTACCAAATATCCTTGACTAGCAACCAAGTCTAAACAGATGGTTTTAACTAGTTCTTAATTAGTAAATGGCAACAAGTGGAAAATGAGTTTATATTGTTTAAAGGAAAGCAGAGTGTCTCTTTTTTCCTTGCATAGGAGGGGGGTTTGGCAAAGAGTTTATCTCTGACTAAACTCCAGTCAGGCTTCTCTAAGTCCACTTCTCAAGTAGGCCTCAATATTGGCCTATGAAAACTACAGATTCCACATAGATGATTTTGCCTATTCTCCTTCCTGCTATCAAAATATTTGAACAAATGCTAACATAGTTTCTAGCAGCTCAAGGCCACATTTCTAGCATGACCCCAGCCCATCTTAAACTGCCTGCCTGAGAAAGCTCAAGGCTGCCAGAAGAATTTACTGTGTGTTCCAGCCAACACCTGACTGCCCTTGGACACACATTTTTAGAGCACTGACTAGAAAGGGTTCCCAAGCCTGTCCTTCTTTATCCCTTTAAAATACGTATCTACTATACACACATCTCCTACAATGCAAGAGTGCCTTTCTCAAGGTCCTAAAAGTGATTTCTTTAAAAAATAATGATCAGATAAAGAAAATATGCTATATGTGTACAATGGAATAAAAAGAAAGATGAATTTGAGTCATTGGTAGGAAAATGGATGGATCTTGAGACTACAGTGTTAAGTGAAGTATTAGACACATAAGATTAAATATTGCATTATTTCTTTATGGGAAATGCAAAACATAAATAAATATAAGAATAAAATAAAGTAGAAATGTAGGAAACCAGAAGGTAGATGTTTCAGAGACAAGGAAATCTGGGAAAGGGAAGAAAAGTGGTTGGGGTGGTGAGATAAAAAAAATTATCAAAAAATGATCAAGATGCAATATATATGCATCAATTCTTCAAAACAAATATAATTATTATGCTTTAAAAACATACACCAATAAAAATTTTTTTAAATGTACTGATCAAGAAGGGTAAGGCCCTTGTCTTCTAGCCTTTGAGGGAGAAGAGACTTCTTACAGCTAGAGTTTGCAGCTCAGACCCAGCTGGTCTCTGTGGCATCTGCACTGACTGATCTTTGTACTTTTCTTTACTTCCCCGACTCTACAGGGCCCCTTCTCAGCACCTCCTGTCCCTAGCTTCCTAATTCTCCTTAAAAATACTCATTAACCTCTCATAAATCAAAAGCTGAGCTTGGCCCATGCTAGATGCTTTTTTCCATTGCAGTAGTACGTGGCTGATTAAAATCTGTCTTTAACACTGAAACTATCTGGTTTTATCTTTGACATCATGAATGGTGGTACAGAAGTCACATGGGATTTTCCTCTATTTTTGTATTTTGGGAAAATGCCTTTCCTATGGTCTTTGATTTTAGGGGTAATCTTATCTGATTACATGAATAATTTTCGGTTATGGATCACCTAACAGAACTGCAAGGATTTGGATTTGTTGGTTTAGTTCTTGATACATGGCGGGCTCAGCTGACTAAAGAATAATGGAGCCTTCAAGAATAGAAAAAAAATAGTGCTAAGTATGATGGTGCACACCCATAATTCCAGCACTTGGGAGGCTGAGGCACAAGGATTGCTGGGAGTTCAAGGCCAGCCCGGGCTAATAGTGATCCAAGGCCAGCCAGAATTATAGAGCAAGACCCAACCTCAAAAAAAATAAAGCAAAACAAAACAAAAAGAACAGAAACTAAACTGTCTAGTGAATATCTTTCTGTTGATTATTCAAACCTATGGAGTAGGAAGAAAAACAATGGCAGTTTTTTGTTTTTGTTTTTTAAATGTTAGAATTTAATGAAAATGCAGTGAAATAGAAGATCAATGTATAGAAAAAATCGTAAAATAATCTTTTTATTATTAGTTTGTGTCCTTGCTGCATGAGTCATGCTTTGTTAAAAATATAGATTATTCTTCAATATAATAAATTATTTTAATAGATCAAGACTTGTACTAATTTTCACAAATGGATAACTCAGCATACTTAAAGAATGTTACTAACTGTTCACTACATTTTAATAGCCTCTTTTTCATGGCTTTGCAAAGTTTTTAAAAAAATTTTTTCAAGTATCCAGTACTAACTGCGTCATGAGTTTAAACATTCCTAAGGGAAAAGGAAGAATTACGTGATGCAAATATTTCCTGAGATGTAGTTAAGGCAACACACTTCAAGATTTTCAATATACCAGGGAAAGGAACAACTAGGCAAAGAAGTACATGGAACAATTTAGAAAGTGCTTTGACTCAGAGTTAGGGAGACTCAACCCCACACAGTGGTTTTATGCTATGAGACATGTGTGCTTAGGTAAACTAGGGAACTTTGCCACTATTATTTTCTCAAAATGAGAGCAATAATACTGCTTACCTTTTCACAGGTTGTTGTAAAGATACAATACTGTATATGTGAAGCATGTAGCATTATACCTGGCATGTAGCAGGAATGAATAACTTTTACATTTGCTTCTATAAGAAGACTACTGCCTGACCTTCAGATGGCCAGCTCAATCTCAGTGGATACTCACAGAGCTTCCAGCAACCTCTCCTTACTCTATGTACCTTCAAGATGTTATGGAGCCTGAACTGAAAAGCATCTTCATGTGGCCTGCATTCAGAAATACTTGGCATGCTTCGAGCATAAATTTGGAATTCATTTTAAGAGCTTTATCAGCCATGTGAAAGGGAAATGTATACTAAGTGAGCTAGAGAAACCAATGAAAAATAACCAAAGCCAAACAATGCATTAAAATATGTCAGGGTCTGGTCTATTTTTTCCATCAGCATGTATGTTGTTCTCATTAATGAGAAATTTTTATACATTCAATAATAGACAGGTAAAAGTATATTTTGTTATAGCTTTGAGGTTCATCCAAACATTTAAGGGCTTTGGTAAACCTTAAGCCTTCTTCAGATTATAATCATCTTTGTGAGATCAAGTGCTCATGACTTCAAGCTTCTTTGACTTTGAAATGTTACCCAGGCACATTTTAATTTTTTTCTAATAATGAGGTAAGTTTATTATATTCCTTTTATCTTATATGATTTGAAAACATCTCTCCAACTCCCTGTTGAAGTCACTTCTGTTTTCTTGTTAGTCACATCATTAATTTTGATAATCGAAAGAGGGAAAGAGAGAGAGAGAGAGAGAGAGAGAGAGAGACTGTGGTCCATCCAGACTACTGCCTATTTTTGTAAATAAAGTTTTATTGGCTGATAGCCAAGCTAAATTGTTTACATTTTTTCTATGGCTGTTTTCATGGTGTAGTGACAAAGTTGAGTCGTGGCAACAGAAATTGTATGGTCAGCAAAACTTGAAGTACAATATCTGTATCTGCCCTTTTATAGAAGAGATTTGCTAAGCTCTGCTCTAGATCATTCTCTTGTCTAGAAAGAATGAATTCCACTGGAATAATAGATGCATATTAAATTCTTCGTGAGAATTTAAAAATTTTCCATGTCATTAAATCAGATACTTTGTTGATTGGCACAGAAATAACAAATGTAAGACAGAATAGGACAGTGGAAGTCGGGAATCATTAATTCATTAATCAGTTCATTGAGCGCAAATAGTACAGAACCACTGTGGTAAACACTAGAGTTAGAGCATGAACAAAATACACAGTCTCTAGTCTTATGAGTGGATGGCTAGATGAAGGAGACAAACATGTCATCTATTCATCCATTCTTCATTCATTTATTCAATGTCTATCATGTGCCTAGAAATATTTTAGCTACTAGGTATATACTACTTAAACCACAAAACATACGTTCGAATGGGAGAAAGAGATAATCAACAAATGAATGCAGAAATAGCAGGATCTTGGCACTGACATTTGTGTAAGTCAAAAGTAGTTGAATACTCGAAATGTTCTCTGGTTCAACCTATCAGGAGATAAGCTGAGGAGTGCCTTCCAAATGACTTTAAGGTGAGAGGTCAGGGAAGGGCTCACTGAGATGATGACTTTTGAGTTAAGACTTCAGTAACAAACAGCTAGAAGCCCTGCCACTACTTAAGGGAAGATTTCCAGGTGGGTGAGGGAGGAGCTAGTGCACATAAAGCCGGAATAAGTTTGGCTGTGTGTGAGAGGAAGAGAAAGAGTGGCAAGTGAGCGTGGAGCACTGAAGAGGTATAAAGGGTTGGGTCAGGTGGGGTTAGGATGAGGACACTGGCTTCTCTCCAAGAATAAGGGAGAAAAGTGTAAGAAATAAAATCACACTTTCTAATAGACAGCTTTTGAAATGTTTAGACTGAGAGAGTAGAAGATGAATCAGGAGGAAGTGAGTTCTGTGTAAATGTTAGCAGTGGGAGTAAGGAAACAGTGGAGATCCCTAAGAGTTGCCAATAGTTTGGACGTAAAATAAAAGAGCAAAATGAGGGGCAAGGGAGGATGCTTAGCTTTGCGGCTGGAGCTAGATAGCATATGATTTTTAGCTCCCTACAGCAGGTAAAACAAAAACAAGGACTTGGGTGGTCTTCACAGACACAGCTGTACCCTATTGAGCTTCTGACACGTGGCTCTGATGAGGAGAGTTCTGTGTCCTCAATCATGAGGCAAGATGGAGGAACAGAAGAGAAGGTGGGGAATAGAATCTCTCAGGAGACAGGATAAAATTGGAAGACTAGAGGAGTTGGCTGGTTCCTCTAAGGAACCTGTGACTTTTAGTCATTCCATCTCCTGTGCCTAATTCTCTCATCTGGAAATGGGACACTTCAATCAGCTTTGGATTTTTTAAGACCCTCTCGTAAAGATGATGCAACGGCTGTGGAAGGAGAGGCCAGGTGGCTTGCTTTCCATGCCCAGTTTAATCGACTTCACTGTCAACCTTTTTCCCTCAAGTATGAACATCAAATAATGTACTAAACATATTGCTTGTTCTGTTTGTTTTATTCTTTTACTGATGGGTCTACTGTATTGTCGTTTTCTCTTCTCTTGTATACTATATATACTTTTTACAGATTTAGCTTATTTTGATTCTTTTCTTTGAGTAAAATCATTGTGTTTGTGCTTTCCCAAGAGTGAAAAGTGACGTCTTACTATTGAAAATTGTTAGTGCATTTTTTGGTGGCTGTTAGGTTTCTTTTATGTTCCTTCAGGTAGACAGTAATTAAAACAGCCAGCAGCACCATTTCCAACCTTGATTTTGTTTTCATGTGATAAAATGGACTTAGGGCAGAGTGAAATATATAGTTCTTGACATAGGCTCATGACCAGCAAGTAGATCCTATCTGAAGATACCAAATTGTAATATAAGCATATTTTAAAATTGTGCCTCATGACCCCTTTTCAGGAACAACAGGTTTGGCAAAACTTCAGGCCATATTCCTGATTCAGCACCTAAAAATATTCCCGATTATGTGGATTGGAAGGTCTTTCTCCTCTTGTTATTCTAAGCATTCTATTCATTTGCTACTCAACAAGGGCAATAACTGGGATTTTTTTTTAACTGACGGGATCTTTCACCCCATTTCTCTGGGTTTCCAATGTACTATATTGATGTAATTCATCAGAGACAACCAGGATGGCATTATAGTATACACCTGGTAGATTACTCATTCATAAGGTTATGTTATATCTTTGCTTCTCCTATATATTATAGACACAGACTTACTGTTGGTGTAAACAGTTCAATTAATCAAAATTAGCTGGAAGGATGTTTTATTGTAAGTAACTAAGGGATTTAAAATTTGATTCATAAATTATAAAATTGCTTATATAAGGAAGGGTTATATCCAGTTAAAAAGCTGATGGATTAATGTTTGCCAGGAAGAGGTGTGGACTGGATGAACTCAGTGTACCCAAAGTAGTCCATATAAAAATGTTTATCTTTCTAGGGTCTCGAGAAGTTTGTGAAGCTTTACTCACTCTAATAATAAAATAAACTTCACTTATTATAGGGACACATTTAAGGGAAAGCCAGCATTTTAAATAGGTTAAGACTTGAGATCATTATCTGGAAAGGCCTTGGGGGCTACATTTTCAAAAATTGTAATCGAGCTCACACACATTTTTGAGCTGGAGCCTGCCTTATCTACTCACACAATAATATTAGGTTAATCATCCAAAAAGAATTTGTGAAAGCACTCTTAAGATATCTTTCAGTTTTAGAAACAGGTTAGTAATTCACTTAGAGAAAATGAAAATGAAGATCATTCTAGTAACTGTATCATGAGAACATTTGTCGAAGTATTTTATCATGTCTCAAAGATGAAGTTTAAACATGCAAATGAATTTTAAAATCATTGCTGAAAGAGCCATAAATATGTTTGTACCATTTCACTGAGAAATTCTTAGGATTCTTTAATGAAGATGAAAAGCTATAGACACAAAGATGTTCATTGTGTTAATAAAAATCAGGGAGGGAAATGATCTAAATTTTCAACAAACAGGATAATTATAATAAAGGATACACATCATCATGATGGTGTTTTATTTAGCCATTAAAATTATGGTTATGAGAGGTAGACAGAAACATGGAAACTAGAAAAAAGTAGATTACATAATAGCACATATTACATGACGCACAAAACAACATGCATGCACAGAAAGTTCTAGAAAATAAGATATTATGATTTTAAAATAATCAGGATGAATACTGGCCCTTTCCTCCCTTTATTTGCCCTGTTCTATAATGTTGCCTTAAAAAAAATAAAATTAGACAAATACTAAGGCAGAAATCATAAAAGGGAAATAAGGATTTAGCTAATTAACACAAGGTAAATGTCAAGGAAAAAAGGTCCCAGGAATATACACTCTTCTACTCATTGGTATTCTTTACGTGGGTTCTCGACCCTCTTATGAAACCATGATTTGGCGTAAGTATTTGGGAAAATATATTATAATATATAGAACTACCTTTAATAAAAATCCCTCCATTCAACATTTTTGTATTTTAAAAACTGCCTCAAATGTTTTCATTAGGAAATACCACTTAATACCACTTGGAATTGGTTTAAACCTTCCAATCCATTGCAAATTCTACCAAAGGCATCAGCTCAGACTTAAATGGAGATGATGTCTGAACTTGGACCCTTTCAGCTTCTGAGTTCTAAAGTTTTGGGCCCTTTGAGAGATGACGAGGTCAGAGTTTGCCTTTCTAGGGGCATTCAGAGGATGAATTTATTCCATAAATTCGGCTCCAGTTTTAAGGCCAGCTGAGTCTGTCATGCATACCCGCTTTTCCAAATTTGACCTGGGAGTGGGTGAGAAGGGAGAGGTCATCGAGAGGGAAACAAATTTCCACCCTTGAGTCCTCTTCAAGGAGGAGCACTGAGAAAGCTTTGTGAAAAGTCTGCCTTTCTAGCTGAAGTCCCAGAAGGCCTGCCACCGCCCACCTCATCCCTTCGATGCCCCCTGAAGCCCAGTAGTGAAACTCCAGGACTCTTGCTGCCAGTCAGCCAGAGTCAGGAGCGCTGGTAGTGAAACTTGAGGACTTCACACTCACATGCCTGCCTTCACCAACATGAAGTTGTTTCCTTGTCAAAACGCAGCCTTCCTCCCACCAGATCTGCTTGTCACTGACGCCCGCCACAGGCAGGCGAATTCCAGCTCCCAGCGACCCGGCTGTCCTCAAGTGGGCTGGGTGGGGGCGGGCAGGGACTTGACCAGAAACTCGAAGAGCCAGGGGAGAGAAAGCAAAGCAGGCCTACCTTAAAACTTTCCAGTCTCTCAGGGGGTCCAAGTCAGAGATTAGGGAAACCATTGTCTAGGAGCGGCGGAAAGCGAATCTGGAGCGGAGGGCCCGGGAGGAGGTGGGGGGACGCGGGCGGTGGCTTCTGGGCTGGGGCTGGAGCGCTCCGAGCCCAGCGCGGTTCTTCCTCCTTCCAGGACTGATAAGCGCTCGTCCTGGCTTCTCTCCACCCCCAAAATCAATCTTGCGTTATATTACTTCCCAGCCCCGCTCGAGTTCTCCACACCACCTTTGAAAGCCCCTGTAATCTGCTCCAACTGATCAAATTTGACCTTTTTGTAGCCCACTTTATTCCAAGCACAGCTCTCAGTTAAATCTCTCTTTATTAACACCGTCCTCCTTGGCTTTCTTTGGGAACAAACACAGATCAAGCCTGAAGCCTCCAGCCTTTACCAGCAATCATTTACAGATTACTGCAGGCTGCAGTCTTCTCCTCCTTTGGGGGGTTTCTCCTGCCTGGAGATTTTGCTTTCATATTCCTGGCAGATGCCTGGTTAGGTTTCCTTTTTCCCTTTCTTTTCGGAGCTTAGATTCTGGGACGCTGACCCGGGGCTTAGAGCTTCCCTCCGAGGCTGTAACTACATTACAGTTAGGATTTGTTTTTAAAAAATAATTTGGAGACGAGTTGCTAACAAGCTAGATTTTATTGTGTGTTTTCTGGCAGAAATTTTCCTACAATGCTCCCTCCCTCCGCCCCTCCTCTCTTTGGTTCTTGTGTTTTTATATAACACGAACTGGGAGATGTAGAATCTCTCTAAGCAGCAGGAAAAAGGTGTGGGCTTTTCTCCCTTCACTTGAGTATATTTCAAACCAAACGTCCTTTCATTAATCATCCGGAATTGTGTGTAACATATTAAAACATATCCCGAGCACTGTCGTTTTCCTATGATGTCTGTGGTTCATGTCTTATCCCCTGAACTGGCATGGGTGCTTTGTGAGGCCATGGATTTGTAATACTCATAAGCACTGCCTATTAAGCATGGGTTTCTGCTTCCCCTGGAGGGTCCTGCTTTCCTCCTGTCTTTACAGGATCCTGGGATTACAGGAGCTTGAAATCATCTCCCCTGGTTTCCAGGCCCTGTCGCTCAGATTTATCAAGATTTTTGTTACAGCTCTGTGCCACATGAGCTTCATTTGGCATTCTTTCTTTATGTCAGAATCCTCTTTTTCTTACACTTATTTTAAAAGGAAACTTTTAGATTGTTACCATAAATGGCAAATCAGCTTCCCAGGTCTTTGGTAGAAGGAATTTAAGGGAACGAGTAAAAGAAAACAGTTACTATTGTACCTAGACACAGGCTCCCATAGAAGTCCTTTTTGTTAAAAAGAGTTTGGAGGCTGGAGTGTAGCCCAGGGTTCCATCTTCAGGACAGAGAAGGAGAGACAGAGACAAAGACAAGACAGAGACAGAGAGGGAGAGAGGAGGGGGGGGAGAGAAGACATACTGTCTTTACCAGGAGACTGCATGCATTCAGAAGGAAGGAAGAGTTAAGACATAATTCAGTGTAATGTCCTTACTACTTATGATCAATAGCCAGTAGTAATGAAGATCCCTGTTTCTTACCTTTAGGCAGAACCTATCCGCTTCACCCCACAAAAGAGAATCTGGGTTCTTTTTCTGATTTTCTTCAGAAGAGAAGGTATGGCTATAGCTTTTGGAAATCACTGCTCCCACTGTTAGAAGGTTCTGTTCATTCCCAATGCCTCCCACAGCATTTTAATCTCTTCCCTATTCTCCTATTCTCCATAGACTGTGTTGATCTTAAAATAGTCAGCGACTCTTGTTTTAAATTTGTTTTCTCTTTTACAGCCATATGTACTTTCCTTAATGGTAGTGAATGACCACTTTTCAGAAGTGCAGCTATCTGTATGCAAAAATTAAAAGAAAGTTTCATACCTTGTGCAAAAAATCCTTGCCTCTCTGGTGCTTCATGCCTCTCCCTGGGCTGTTTTACTGTCCCACTGTGAATTTTGGGCCACATGGCAATCATGCATAAACATTTACATAACACTTTTCATCTCCAAGTACTTTGCCAAATGTGGGTGAGACTGATAGCTTTTATGTGGAGGGTACCTCCAAAGTGTTCTGCGTGCTCAGTTAATTAATAAATTTTTTTTTCTTTTACAAAGTAAAGAAAAAATAAAAAAGATTATAGTGAAATAGTTTCTTCAACTGTAATGACATCATCCTCATCATTAGGCCAGAGCACGGCACAGACTCAGGACTGGGCGAAGGAGGAGGAGTTACCGCCTGGACTTCAGGGCTAATAGGGAAAAGTGAGAGGGATTTGGCTTTTGGTCAGAGGACCAAAGGACAAACAACCCATGTGTCTAAATTATGAAATAATGTTTTGGAGCAGTAGTCTTTTTAAAAAAACTTTCTTAAAGCAGTAAGTAAAATTTTTCCTTCAACTAAAACCTTGCACCAAGCCGAAGTACACAAAAGATTAAAATAGCTAACATTTACTACCAGATATGGAGCTGTTCTAATTTATAAGTCTGTTAACTCCTTCATTTCTCATAACTAATTTAAAGGTAAGTGACCAGTAGTGTTCCCATTGTGTTAATATAAATGAAGACTTTTCAGCACGGACAAGTTAAGAAATTAGCCTGAACTCCAGGGCATTGAATTTAAGGAAATCCATGGAACTCACCTCAGCAACCATTGCCTGTTACTCCCTCATTCTTGCAGAGTAATACTCAAGCAGAGCACCTGTTGGGCTAGAGCTGAAGTTGGAGTGTTTAAGGGTGACCTTGAGTCCTTACTGTCACTCTTAAGGCACTACAGAGAAACCTAGAGATGAGAGGATATCGTTTAAAATCCACTTCCTGAAAGTATCTGTAGATGATCTTCTAAAAGATGTGTTGAGCTGTAAAAGGACTAAATATTTTGCTCTTTTCTTAATTTTGCAGTCCAAGTGTTTTCATACTTATACCCTACATCAATGCTATAGTTTTATATACTGAAATTTCCTTTTTCCTTTTCTACTAAGTATTCCATTCCTCCTGCTGGATCATACCAAATGGATCCATTGTCTACTAAGAGATAGGCCATCAAAATTATGAAAGTCTTTAATAAAAACAATCAAAAATAATATCTAGTTCAAAGCTAAGCCAACTACTATATAACACAGCAAGGCAACAATATGCTTTTTATCATAAAAGTCAAAAGTTAAGTCTTGAGAGACTTAAGCCAAAAAATATGATTTTCTTTCACATCATTGTATGAATTGCAAGTTCATTTTCTTTGTCTTCTTTTCTTCAATTTTGATAAATTTTCCCCTTTACATTAAATTATTTTGTTCTTGCTTATAATGGTTTTTCAACAGCTCTCGAGAGTATTACCTATCAGTTAAGAGAGATTTCGGTGCACAGAAGGCAATATTCTTGATTGTCCTGGTTATTACCATAATAGTAATGAGACTCCTAGTTCTTTTTAAATAACTAAGTTTTCTGTGATATCCTTCCCTTTTCCTTTGCTTTCTTTAGTTAGAGAAACAAAACAAAACTACAACCTGATTCTAAACAAAAAGGAAAGCCACTGTTTGTACTTCCCCTATCTAAACAAATAAAGCCCTCCCCCCAGCCTATGGTTTTTGCACTTACTGGGCTTACAGTCATGTGGAAATGCAGAGTCTCAGGCCAGAGAGGATTCTGGGAGTGAGAAATCTGCACTGACCACTAGGCTTCTTAGAATCCTGAGAAATGCCAATATAGGAAGTCAAAGAGAGCAAGAAGAACATTTGCCCTGGCTAGTAGCATCCCAGGTGAGATTTCATAGGATTGGGATCAAAGGCAAAAAATCTAGCAGCTTGTTATTACACAATCAATCCAGGAGTAGGAAGCACTTGGAGGCATGAGTTAGCCAAATAAGGAAAAAAACCAGTGTTTATCAACAGCTGTAAATTAAACCAACTACTATATAATATAACTTCAGAAAGACAAGTATGACATATCACTAAGTCCCACAAAAAACTATAAAAACTATAAAACTATAAAAACTATAAAAACTATAAAACTATAAAACTAAAACTATAAAACTATAAAACTAAAAAACTATAAAAACAGAAAAAAACTATAAAATTTTCTTTATCGTTTCCTGTTTTTCTTTTTTTGTTCTAAACTTATTTCCATTTCTGACAAACTATAGTCTCTTTTTAGGGATCTGATGATCCTAAACTTTTCTGTTTTGTTTTGTTTCAGAAAGGCCTGCTTCAGCCTTGTTTATTCCCAATTCTGTCACTTCCTGGTGAGATTCTTCTCCTTTCCTGCTTGACCTGGCCTTTCCTTCTGTTCATATCTGTTCATATCAGCTCTCATCTTCTCCTAAAGTGGGAACGATCTCTTTCTCCGGTTAAGGATGTAGAATGAATAATTGGAAATGCGTTCCACTGCTGTAAGAAGTGTTACTGGTCTTGTTGATGTGCCAAAATTTTAAAGTTGCCAGATGGAAGGAGCTAAGAATCTTCACACTTGTTCTTGACCCTAGAAAGGAGATACAGCTATACATGCTTCGTGTAGCAAACCATGGTGTGGCCACGCCACTGCCAACGGCTGCCAGATAAAATGTGGCACACTCACCTGCAGCTAGCTATAGCTCAGAGGAACAAAGCGTGAGTTGCTTTTTTTAAGAATAAGTATGCACCCCAAATATTGTATAGATATGCTAAAACCTTTATTGCTTTTTCTCTGAAATTTTACTTTACCCTCTGCTTTTATTTGGTAAATCTGGCAACCCTGTGCTTTACTGATTTTTAAATAAAACCAGCAACATCACTATGCTGATTATTTTTTCATTTATGACGGTTGGTGAAAGTACCCTTGATGTTATTGACAAGGCATCAAAATAGATTTATTTGTTCTTAAAGCTTCTTATTCAGTTAGTTGGTATAAGGCAAATATAAATGCTCCATGTCGGATTTCATTTTAAATGAAGCAATGGTAATGATCCAAGGGGACTTATATCTTCAAATACTAGAAATAGCAGAATTTCAAGCAGTCTTCTTATGTTAAGATTGGCTACTTGGATGCATTTTTAAAAATGGATAACACTGGCATTCTGAGAAGAACTGAAGCGGACATTTTGAAAGTATGAATTTCATACTGAGAGATCCGGGTGCGGTAGCTTGCCCCTGTAGTCCCAGCTATTCAGGAGACTGGAGAATCACTTGAGCCTAGGAGTCTGAGGCCAGCTTAACAGTGAGATCTCGTCTTGTCTACAAAAATGATCAATATTAGTTGCTATATTTTCTTGCTTTTGTACCAAGTTTTAACTCCTACCGTATGAAATCTGCACCTAAAGAGTTAACCATTAATCTTCAGTTATATAAAATATGTATTATATATACCCATTTTAATGATATCTATAGAGACAAACGTCCAAAGAAGGTGCTTTTTTTGCCTTTTTAGATAAATAAACGTAACTTTAATGGAATTTCAAGTGCTTTCTTTGTCTTGCTCAAAACGCCTGATACAATGAAATGCCTTGGAACAAAGATACGGGTTCTAGTGCTTTGTTGGAGACTGGAGAATCGCCATTATGGGATACTTCGTACACTAAAAAATTTGAAAGTGTCTAAAGAGATGGTGTTAAAACCTGCTAAGTATGTCAAAATACCTGACATGTATTCATGATCCACCTGTATACCCAATATGCCATTCAGGATCCACATGTATATCAGGGTATTTTCACTTGGTATCAAGACCCTAATGATTGGGAAGGAATGCCCTTTTTCATTTGGAATCTTGGTCAGCAGAATAACAGGGCAAAACAGACTAGAGTTGGGGAGGGGAGATGTTGGATCAGAGCCAGACATATTTTAAAACTGAGAAAGGAAGAAAGAGGGAGGAGACTCACACCCAGCTGGCTGCTTTTCATGCCATTCAAAGGAATCACAGGCCAAATTCAGTACTTACGATGGTGCCGGGAGCTTTATTTAACTCCTGTTCTGCTAGAGTAGTTGAGGTTTTCAAGGCTGAGTAATGTCCTTTAAATTTCCAGCCAGCTTTGTTTAGTACATGGCATCCACCATTGGGGACAAAGGAATGCCCCAGTGAAAGATGTATTAAAGATATATTTTTGAGATTATTTCTCTATTTTTAGATCAGGAAGTAAAAATTTGAAAAATTGATCCTCTGCTCTTTTTTGTTTGCTCATTTAGTTTTTTATTTAAATGATAACTTTACATTCCTCTGGATTTCGTGTCCTTGTTGGTTTTAAGAGGAAAATCTAAATTTTAAAGGAAAACCAAATGCAGTTACCAAGTTGTCAGTCAATGAAACAATGCCACATCTGCTCAGAAAGGACTGCCTAGCTTAGAATATTAACCTGAATCACTAAGAGGGAAAGGCAAGCCTTCTATTAATACCACTGAATTGAAAGTTATTAACCTGTTAATTTAACTCAAGGTGGTCACCACAACAGACAAAAAATATTGACTAACTGTATAAGTATTTATTTAGCAATGAAATAACTCATTTAGCATGTGAAAACATTTCCCTGTCTGCCCATCTGGCAAGGCAGCTCTCTACACTGCAGCGAAGAATGGTCTTCCTCCATCCCTTCTTCCTTTCTTTCTTTTTAAAGTTTCCAGTATGTTGTAGACCAATACATTTGTAAACTACAAGGAAATTAAATTACTAAAATA
Organism: Dolichotis patagonum; assembly: GCA_004027295.1. Classification (NCBI taxonomy): domain Eukaryota; kingdom Metazoa; phylum Chordata; class Mammalia; order Rodentia; family Caviidae; genus Dolichotis; species Dolichotis patagonum. The sequence goes on from PVJX010000044.1 coordinate 288,134, forward strand.
AATAAAATAAACCAATGTAGTTCATACAAAATACAAGCCCTGTTGTCAGAGGAGATCTGGCATGCACTGGGTGGTATGGCCATAGGCATAAGCCCTGCTTTCAAAAAGAAAATTAGGTTAATAGCCATAAAATTACTTGGCCAAATTGCTATGCATTCCCAGCTCTTATTCCTAATTGTTGTACATTGACCCAGAGACCAGCATTAGTTTATCTTCTATACTTTGGGAGCCCTGATAAAAAGTATCCAGGAACAATAACAAAATGATTTATAGAGACTTTCAGAGAGCTGTTTTAGGGTCTGTATTGAGGTAGGTCCTATAACATCTATAGGGTAAACTGCCTTAACCTTCATTGTTCAAAGGAGAAAACTGAAATATAGAAAGGGTAAATAATTATTGTAGTTAGATGGCAGAGGCTGGATTTGAAACCAGGTGTTCTGGTTAGAGTCATACTTTTATTTATTACATGCTTATATGAGTGTACAAGCTGCAAAAACCATCCAAACAGTTCTGGATTCCAGAGGGGAATTTCTATTTACCATATGTAAATCTATCTATCTATCTATCTATCTATCTATCTATCTATCTATCTATCCATCCATCTTTCTATCTATCTATTATCTATCATCTATCTATCTGCAGTATTAGTACTATTAAGGAGATATTTCTAGGGGAAAAATGATCTATCGAGGCGACAATAATTTTAATGGTGTTCCATTGGCACAAAATTTAATAAATGCATTACTAGAATAGAATATGGCTCTCAGAATCTACACTATTCTTGGAGTAGAAAAAATTAACAGATAATGAAAAAAAATGGCAGCTACAAGAAACAGAATTATTACTCCATTGATGTTATTTGGAAAATTGTGAGAACTCTAAGATGTTTCATATTAGAAATAAAAATAAATGCCAGATAGTTTTGACAGTTAAACGTAAAAGTAAAACCACAGAAAATTAGAGGAAAATACACGGTGGTAAGTCTTTGTCTTGATATTTTCTTTCTTTGTTTCAAGTAAAAGCAATTACAAAGGAAATTTTAAAATAAAAGATTATTAAAATATAAAGAAAAATTGTACATGCTTGAGTCCTAAAAATCCATTTATCAAGAACATCATATAACGTTGTATCTCATTAAGATAGGAAAGACAAATTAAGAATATCTGTGCCTATCAAAGAGCAGAAACACTGTAGATGCAATAATAGATAAAATGTATGCAAATGCCCAAACCATAAATGTACAGAAAAAAGGAATTCAAATGGAAACATGCATATAAATTCTGATGCTTATAAGAATCAAATGAATATATGTTCAACACAAGATACAGCATTTCACTCATTAAACTAGTAAACATCTTTAAGTGACATAAAGGACTTACAGAATAAGCTACAATAAAACTAGGCCTCTTATATGCCTGAAAAAAATAATTTTTCATACCGACTACTAAATTGCTTTCTGGACTACAATTTTACCATACAATGGTAAAAAATACAATAGTAAAATTTTATATAGAAAGGGTAAATTATTTTTTAAATCTGCATACTATTTGACCCAGATATTTCATTTCTAAAAGACATCTTTTTAAATATTTAAGTAGCAGAATATTCATAGAATACTATTAGAGCCAATGTCCAACAAGTTAAAATGCCTTAAAAATACACACACACACACACACACACACACTCATGTGCATATATACACACATATGCCAAGAGTTATATCTATAAAATGAGATATTATGAAGCTACTAAAACATAGCTGGGATAACTTTGAAAGACCTTAAAAATAAAATATCTGATAAAGACAGGACATCACATGCTATATAGAACATGTTATCAATATTTCAATTTAGAAATCAAAATAAATGCCAGATGCCTCCTAGGGATTACGAGCTCAATTACTCAGAGTCTACAGGAAAGTACCATAGTGCAAAGCAGATGGGGAAGGTGTGGATGAAAATATAACAATCTCCCTTTTTCTTGTTTCTCTGTGACCACTCAGACATCTTAGTTCAGATTTCTGGTTTACAATAATCTTTTGTCTCTATACCATGCATATTTTCCCCCCACCTTGTTAAAGACTAAGGAAAGAAATATCTCTAGTGTAAGAAAATGTAATAGAAAGGGAACAGCATCAGCCTCAAGCAGGGTAGAGTGGCAGGGCTGCTGGTGCGAGAGAGGGTTCCCAAAAGGAAACGGCCCTACCAAGCTCCCAACTGTTCTTGCCATAGCAAACTGGAGCCCACATGTCACCACATATTGTACTTATTCAGGAATGGCAGAAATGCTGTTCCTATGTGAATTTTGATTTTTAATTATTAATTATTGATTACATATGTATGTACATATATGATGCATACACATTTCTCCAAGAAAAGCACACTGAGGAGCTCCAAATTAGTGACTTCTGGCATTCATACTTACTCACACGAATGGACAAAACTGATGCATCATTTCAGTCATTCAGTTTTTTAAGTGTTGTTTCTATTTACTAAGATCTTCCCATGTATTTCTTTCTTATAAGTTGAAAACTTATGACCTACTCTCATTTTTTTCTATTTTAGTAATCATTTTAGGAAATATAAAATGGGTTAAATCCTATATTAATCTACTTCCTGTCATAACAAAATAAGTTTATGGGTAATTTATAAACAAAAGAAATTTACTTAGTTCTTAGATTTGGAGGCTGAGAGTCCAAACATTATGGCATCTGGTGAAGGCCCGCCATCCTCAGGGTGGATGATTACGTTGTGATGGTGTGTCTGTCTGCCAGCAGAGAGATCACGCCATGACACAGAAAGCCAGAGTGTAGAGTGCTGCTGCATAACCACTTGTTCTCACGAGAGTTAACTCAGGGTCCCACAGGAACTACCCAAATCCCTTGGAAGAGCATAATCCCTAGTGGTCTATCACTAGGCTCCACTTTTAAAGGTCTCAATGCCTGAATATCACTAGAATTAGGATCAAGTCTCCCACACGTGAACATTTGTCGGGGAGAAACCATTGCAAATCCTGCTTTGACATTTGTCACTGATATTATATTTTAAAATGTATCTGTACACTTATTTCTTATAGGTCATTTTATTACATATGAAATTACGATTTCTAAGTGCTTAGAAGCTTCTTTGAAAAATAAAAATGCAAAAATTTTCTCATTCCCTTATTGCTTAGCTTAAACACTTTTGACCTAATTTCAGCTGTATATTCCTTTTCTCCTTTAAATCATATCCCCTATTCTCAATTACACTAAGCTGATGCAAAGCAATTTTCTGATCTATTGGTGGTGTGCACTGATGATGCAATTTTGGCAGCGCACTGACCAAAACATCTTTCACTCTATAAGGTACTAGAACATTCCATAATTCTCTGTGCAGGCATGGCTCCTGAGATAGTACAGATACCTTTGAAGTTTAAGCTAGCACTGCCGTGCCATTTCTCAGACACATGCTTCTTCGGATGCTCACCTTACAAAAAGAAATTAAAAAGGAAAAGGAAAAGGAGTGTAGCCAGTGAGTATAGTACTCAAACTAGGAAAAAAGAAAGTAAGAGCCTTGATTGGTTGAGGGTAATATTAAAATAACTGGAGGAAACTATAAAGCCCTCTCTTCCTATAGTGATAAAGAATGCTTTTCACGAAGATCAAACTATTTTAATGACACAATTGCTGCTGCGCACATACAATAATCTTGATACACTTCCCTCTCTAGATGCCTCATGTTTAAGTGGGGAGTTTCATGGGAAACAAGCTTGTTTGACCATTTCTTGTTTACAAATCTTGTTTTTTATGAAAATTTGGGAAAACATAGAAAAATATGGATTTTGTTTTTAGCCAGTCATTTTTTTTTCTGATTTCTTTATCTTACTGTAAGCATGGTGTGTTTTTTAAAAGTATGAAATAAAAGAGAAAATGAAAATCATTCAAATAATAATAACAAAAACAATTATATACTTGACTTTAGGTTGCCAATACTGAACTGGGAAACATTATAATTCATTGCAAATAAAGGCTTAATATAACTTTTATAACGAGGAATGTATTTTTTTAAAAGTGAGTGATATCAAACCTTAAGGACTTTCTTCCTACTAATCTATTAAAAAGTGAGAATTCTGATTTCTTGTTGACAATGTTTAAATGACAATGTTTAAATGCCAGTTTATAATTAGAAATGTAAGAGAGGACTTTTTATAACTGAATATTTAACACATATTAAGTTATAACGGAAATCGCATACTTCATCTCCCATTTTACCCATGCGTTCTCTCTACAAAGCAGGTTTCTCAAATTATTCACTTGCAAATTTGCAACAGTTTTCTGAGATGATGAGTTCACTATGAAGGGAAGGTTATGACCAACTACTGCACATCTTTCTTCCTAGTACTCTTCTTTTTCATCTTTTTTACTTATTTTGTTTTTTAAAGATTTGTGTTTATTACATACTACTTCAGATTGACCTCGAATTCACTATATAACTCAGCCTGGGTTTGAGTTTGCACAGTCCTCTTGCCTCCACCTCCTTAGTGGTGAGATTACAGGTGTGCACCACCACATCTGGGTGTTAGTGCTTTTCTTTGTATGTGTTTTCTGGGTATATTTGTGTATATTTTATGACATAATCTTTATAGGCAAATAAAGGTTGAAGGGAGTGGGAGGCAAATATTTCCTGTAGAGGCAGATGGAGAGTGATTAGAATCATCATATTTATGTTTTCACTTTGCTTAACTATAATACACTTCTGTTTTCCTAGAGTGCCTCTCCGGTGAGATGGCGGATCACATGGTTAGTATGGAAATATATTTCCCTATCTCTCTCTTTACTTCCCTATGCCTTCCTTTGAATAAGTGGAGCCATTTATTTTTTGTTGATCTCATTTCCAGTCTGAGTTGAATCAGAGCATAGAAAGAGGGTACTAGCAGATTGAGAAATACAGATATGTTTCAAGGGTCTATGCTCTGTAAGTTCCTTTTGAACAAATTAGCACTTTATAGGGACTTATTTTCAGATAGATCACAAGGTGTGAATAAAGACTTCATATCATCCAGATCTAAATTATGATTAGCTGTCTGTGTTGCCTTCCCGATGTGTTAGCTTAGGGCCGAATTTATTGACTTCTCTCAACACTGAAGGCCAGAAATCTTTATGTAGGCAGTTTAAAGGATATTTTTATTTGCACTAACACTCAATATGGCCAAGCATTTTCCATGCATTACTTTTAATGTTCACATAAATGTTATGAGTTATGTATTATTATTGTCCTCATCACTGAAGAGGAAATGGAAATATAGACGAATTGGCTCTGTTTTAGGACTGTGCAGTCATGTAGCTGACTCTAGAACCTCTGCTTTATCACTGGTTAATTACAGCTTATTAGCATATGCATTATCTCACATATAATTTCAAAGGCAGGATAAGAGCATCTAAATTTTATTCTCTTTTCTAAGAGAGAGGCTGGAAATGATTCATTGTATCTTTAAGACTACAATGTATTTTTTATTAATATAATTGCCATGTCAAAGAATGGACCTTTATGAAGGTCTTCCTCCCATTTAATTGAAAGTTTGAATTCTTTGATAAATATGTTTCCTATCCCCTACTTCCTCCCCACTCCTAGTTTGTGGTAACTATTCTCTTCTCTGCTTCTACAAAATTGCCTTTTCGTGATTCTGTATGTAACTGAGACTGTATAGTAGTTGTCTTTCTGTGCCTGACTTATTTAACTTACCTTAGTGACCTCCAGATTTATCCATGTGGTCACAAATGACATGCTCTCCTTGTTTGGAGCTGAGTAGCATTCTGTTGTATTTATGTACCAAATTTCTGTTCACTCACTTGTTGATGGACACATATATAGGCTATTGTCAGTAAGTCATAATAAAGAGAGTGTACTGTCTCTGCCATACTAACTTTATTTCCTTTGGACAATCTAGTGGGATTGTTGGATCTATGATATAGTTTTATTTAGGCTGGAAGTTTTTAGAATCCCAGTGTCCTCAGTACTCTCTGGGAAAACAAAATAACAACAACAACAACAAAACAAGAAATAGAATTTCTGAGGGCGGCACTTCGCATTCGTGATTTTTAAAACTTCCAGGTGGCACTAATGTGCAGGGTGGGTTAGGTAACAAGGCAGTACACAGACTTCTTTATTAATCGCCATGAAGAATCAAGATGAGGAATTGCTGTAACTCAAAACCGAGTCATGAGCATGTGGAAGTTTTACGAATCTTCCTTGTGTATTTGACAGTAATCTTTCATAATGGTTTCATCATGCCATCATGAATGAGACTTAAAAAACTACAAGACTATGTAACTAAGCACTTTGAATTGCAGTGTTTTCCAATAAGAATGAAACACTATTGGTTATAATCATTCACGGAGCCAAATTGGCCAGTATAAAATCTGGCAGCCGACGTAAGGGCCCATGGACAGCATATATCCGCACATCGTCGACCTCCCCTACAGGTCAGTTGGGTAAAAATGTGTTTAGCTAAACATCGTGAACCGTCTGAACCCCAGAAACACTGACCAAAAGGCAGCAAGTTTTCATCTTGCTTGGAAACAGTCTTGCTGGAGGTGACAAAGGTTGTTGCTTAGATCATAACTGCAAGACATTCAGGTATTCTGGAAATAATATTGTATTAATTTCCTAGTGCTGGCAGAACCAAGTATTATAAACTGAGTAATTTAAAAGAAGAAGCTGTTGCCTCATAATTCTGGGGACTGGAAAGTTTGAGATCAGTGTTGGCAGTAAGTCAGGAGAATAGGATGCATTGAACTCGCTTGGGAAGTACCCGTGACCTGTTTATTGCAAAATCCCAGCATACATGTGCAGAGCAGTTTGAAAACTCTTCAAATGGACTTCTTGTGAGAACTCGTGTGGGTTTTCTGTAGAATGGCCTCGACCTGACCTCAGCTAGAGGACTGGGTGACACAAGAGGAAAGAGCTTTTGTCTGTGTTCCTTTTCAAAGGCCCAGTCTCGCTGCGCAGTGTATAGTACTTCTTTTTCTACTGTTTCTTGGCCCAAACTCACTCATTAGAGCATGTTTCTTTTCCTGCTCTTAATAAATGTATAAACTTGCTACTCTTTTCACTTGTCATGATCAGTTCTTTGTTCAGGACAGAAGGAACCTAGAAGGAGACTGCAGCACCCCAAAATCCTGTAACTGTGGGCTCAGTTCCTTTTGAGGACTGAAGGAAAACCTTTCCAGCCTATCTTCTAGCTTCTGGTAGTCTCAGACAGTTCTTGGATTGTAGATGGCTATCTTTTCATGTGTCTTCACACTGTCTTCTGTTTGCACATACTATGCTTGTACCTGAATCTGTGTTCAAATTTCCACCTTTTACAAGGAGGCAGACTTATTGGATTAGGACCATAATAAATCCCATTACATGCACACTGTTCTGTTTATACAGAAACTCTAAGATGCTTTCTTTGATGGAATTATTTGCTTTCTTAGTGTTTTTGTGATGAACACAGAAGAGTAGAATACTTTGTTAAAAACATGTTGCTTTCTGAAACCTGCTGAGCACCAAGTGTGAAGTACTTATTTTAGCCTGTAATAAGCTCAACCTGATATCCATTGACATGTTAAATTAATTAGAGTTGTGTTGATATGTAAAATTCAAGATAATGGTGTCAAACATAAACCTCTGTGAATACTAGAGGCCAAAGCTGTTTATGTTTCTTGACCTTAGAAGTGTTTCCTGCTGTTGCTAAGTCTGTCTTAGATCTGAAAGAGAAGAAATATCCAGAGTACCAGGAAATACTGGGCATCTATGCTCATCTTTAGAATACTCAGAGTATGTGTCTCCAGGAACCATTTCTTTTCTCAAAGAAAACTGGGTTATTCTCAGGAAGAACATAGCACAATGAAACAAAACACAAAGCTGTCTATCAGAAATCTCAGAACTTAAGATGACAAAGCCATGAGAATTCACCTTTTCCCTCTTTAGCTGTTTTCCTTGCATTTTTACTCCCCATCCTCTTTTATTCCCAGTCCTGGACAAATCTGTCTGTGGTAATAAGGTCTTAGCAAGAGGCTTCACACCCTAGAAAGCTTAAAGTTTGCTTACACTGGAGCTCAGTTGTACAACACACATTTAAGCCTGGACAAGGCCTTGAATTTAGTTCTCTACCTCCTCTTACCAAATACATTTTTCTTAAATAGTTTTTTGGTCTTGACTCTATTCACAGAAAAACAAATTACAGAGGGAGAATTTAGATAGTGGTTCTCAATACTGAATGCATTTTATTATTTCTTGGGGAAGCATTTAAAAAAATACCAGTGCTTGCACCTCATCCCAGAATATTTGACTTCAAAATCTCTAGAGAGGAGGCCATGAGAATTTGCTTAAAGAGTGTGAAAATATGGTAATGAAGTATGAGAACCCTTGGGCTGGATGTTCATCAAGCATTTTGTTACCCATAGCACTGGGACTCACACTGTCTGCTGCTTGAAAGGAAGGTGATAGAAAAGAAGGTGTAGAAAAGAAGGTGGTAGGAAAGAAGGAAAAGAAGAGGAAAGAAAGAGCAAACAAAAAAGCAAAGAAAAAATGAGAAATGGAAAGGTTTGTAGAAGTGCAGTGGGAGAGGCTAAAGAATAAAAAAGTTGGCTGCTCCCCAAATCAGGCTTGGCTTGTTAGGATTGTACATTTGCAAGGTACATGGCCCTCATTTTTCAGTTCTGGCTACACACTAAGCATATGTTGCAGTTGCTTAATTGACTGTGTAGAAAAAGACCTTGGCAGAGAAAGTAGGGAGAATCTAGCTTGAAATGCCTGGCTTCTGAATTTTGAAACTATTCCTTAAACCTTAGAGATATTCTATTACCTGTAGGGGTCAAGTGGACACAGTTTGGTAACTGGGATTCACTATATAAGTGTAAGTGCAGAGCGAGGAGACAGTACTGAGAGGTGAAAAAAAGGGGACAAAGAAAGAGCACGTTCTAATTCAAGTGTACTTATGTGCTAGACTTTTTCCAAATGCTTTATCCTAGGGCCTCATTCAGTGTTCCTTTTATTCGTCCTTCAGAAGAGATGGTACACATACAAACTGTAAATGGATGATTTCCTTTTTTGGCCTGGTGTGGTATTGCATTGGTCAGCAGAATCTGTTTTCTACTTCTGCATCTAAGCTCAGATGTCGCCTCTTCTATGAGCCCTTCCTGGATTCCCAGCACAAAATTTAGTTTCTCCTTCCTGTGTTCTTGTTGCACCATCTTTCACTAAAACCCACTGCTCCATAGTTTCTTATATCTTTGTCTATTCCCTCAACACATTGAGATGCTCAGCTTTTAATTTTGACCCACTTTTGATTCAGAACCACTTACACACTTATTTATTCTTTTTTATTATTATTCATTATTAGCCAGACTCTGTGCTATGGTTATAATACCATAAGGTATTTATAGTCTCTTTAGAGAGACAAACAAATGTATAGATGATTGTTTTTTAGAACAATAAGTAGAGCAAGACAAATCTCAGTTTATAACACAGGTGTACAAAAAAAGTCTCTGTATTTCTTTAAATTGACTTCATTTTTTTGAGCTCCCATTTTGCCAAAGTACCACAGATAGTTTTCAGTTAGTATTTTTTCTTAGGCTCAGTCTGAGTTAGGAGAATTTACCATTTTTAAAAAATTTATTTATTTTTATTTTTTATTGTACTGTAGTTCAAACTGATGACCAGGGCTCCCAGGTCAGTGAATTTGCTCTTTACAATTGCATATTTATGTACTTGTCTACAGTTGTACATTTCCCTTTACCCTATATAGGTTATTGTAAAGCCAGAGACCAGAACTATCATGTTTGAAATTGCATTTTCCATATCTAAAACATTATAGAATAAATGTTCAATAAATATTCCCTGGCTGACTGAAAAATGGAAAGGACAGATAGAGGAAACCCTTTAAAAACATTACTGGATTACTGGAAGGATAGAGGAACTAGTTTAGATATGGAACTCCAAATCTAGCAACAACAATCTGGATAGCTCTTTCTACGAGAGCAGAAACTATGGAGAAGTGAGTAGAATGGAGTTGTAGCTGTGTTGTACAGATTGGGAGGATCATGATGGAAAAGACAGCAGTGCAGTCTAAGCATGTGAGGAAAGAAGAGAGAAAAATTCAGCCATGGGAAAGGTCAAAGTCAGAGGAAGGCAAATGTTCATAATGATGGGAGATGGGGATCTCCACCATGACGATCTCCATCAAGGTCTCCTATTTCACTAGTCTAGAGCATTTGCATTTTTAAAAGTCCCTCAACACTGGCCCCCAGATAAGTCTAGCATACAGCCAGGGCTGAAAAACCATTCAAGGCAAAGAGCAAATGTAGTGAGATTAACCAAGTTAAAGTTCAACATGCTTGTCAAATAGTGAGCCTTATATTTTTCCAGTTGCTTATTTTTACTGATGCCATATACTAAGCTTTAAATCAGAGGAATAAGCCTCTGTGTGTATAAATGTCTATAGGAATTTTGAATGTCATAATTCAATCAAACCACCACATATAGTGTTAAACTTGAACTATAGAATGAAGGAAAAGGTTTTATTTTAAGTGCTGCTGTTGAAAAGGTTACAGAAGCATTTCTCACTTTTAGCTTTTATACTCTTCATATGTGTATTTGTGTTTCAGTGCCCACAGTGATGAGATCTCTAGACAATCATAGTCAACTGCATATAATCCAGTAAGCCTCCCACCCCAGCCTTCAAATGTAGAAGAATATAAAAGATGGAAGATTATTTTTTTTCCTCCCCGGTTTCATATCCCTTGGAAATTGACCCTGTTTCATGTTTAAAGAGATGCCCTATATATTTCTTTCTCATCAAGTATCTGGCCCTGTTTACTGAGTAAATGCTAAATCAGCGTGTGTCAAACAGTTTACACCACCCTATGCTGTGTCTCCCATTCAAATTTGATAATATAAATCTTTAAGGGTATACATTTTAATTAAATGTTATTCATGGCACTAAATTATCTTCTACTATATAGAAATTAAAAGCAAAATTTCTCTGGCCTAGAGCTAACTTTTTATGACTCCCCTGGTATTCTCTTTTTTATCTTGATTTTTTAAGATGTTCAAATAAGTGAGTTTTCTTTTTTGCTTGACACATTTTCACATATGTTGCCTTGATCTTTCACATCTTTTACCCATATGGGAGTCTTCCTAGGAAATAAAGAATCTGTGTTTAATTATCTCATGGGGACAATTTAAAGGGGAATCCAGAGCTTCTGCTCTCTAGCTTTGTCTCTAGAAGGAATAAGCAGCAATGGTGAGTTTACAGCTTTTGGCTCTTGATAGAGATTTCTTCCAGTTCCCTCTGTGGCAGTACCACATCCACCTGTTCACTTGGGTCTATCCCAAGTTCATTGATTCAGACCCTAATTTGTGAACACTCAGACTGGTACAAGGCTGCAGTATGTAAGTGTTCACAGAACAATTATTTGCTTAGCAAAACTTAAATTATAATAAAGATAAAAGATAGTATTTCAATTAAGAACAAACTAATTTTATGTAACTTTAAATACTTAAAAATTGTCCATTTCTATTTGACAATTTGAAACTGATTTTTAGAAGTATAAAATCACATAAGTTACATATTACAGTACAAACTAGATTTTAAAGAACCCCAAGACTTAGCCAAGATCATGGAGCTGGATAACAACAAAACTAAGATTAAAAGGCAAGTCCTCTGATTACTTACTATGTGAAACCACATTTCCAAAGTCTTTAAAAACAGGATCTCAGAATCCTACATTGGTTCCAGCTATTTTTATTCTTAAACATAATACTCTTGGTAAGACACATTCCACAATCTAGACCTTATCTCTAATTTAGACTGACTTTTATGGCCCATAGTCCATTAATGAGGTTCTATTCTATTTTGCTACAGTATGATACATGTAAATTACCCAATTATGTGGAGACATGAACTCAGGAAATTAATGACAGGATGTACTTGGGAAGAATTTGCCTTCCATATACAGAATCTGTCAAAAATGTATACAAATTTCAGGAAAAGAAACACAGTATTATGTGTTTTTAACAGATGGTATTACTCTCATATGAGAGATCCTAGAGGAAGTCATATATTGCTGAAAACCCACTACACTGCTGGCCCTTAGAGAAGAAATTGAAAATGCATGTGCAACAATCTCAATGATCAAGGTTACCCAGGCAGCAGTTCCCTGTGCTAACAAATGTCTGGAAACTAATGGCCACCCCTTGGAGCACCTCTTGAAATTGTAGAGGCCAAAGGTAACTTGAATTATGATGTCTCAATAAATTTAATATTAAAATATTTTACAAGTTTTTCTTTTCCTGATGTCTCTCAATATATATTTGTAGACTGTATATGTATTAATCAGGGTTTTGTCACTTTTAAGTGACTGATATTGACATTGTTATCTCATAACTGGGAAGGATATTGGGGGTAATGCAAAGAATTAAAGGAAGACCAGATACCAAAATCAGGGGCAAGGACCCAAATAGGTGCTCAGGTTCTTTTTGTTTGTCTCTGTTCTGCTTGTTTTGTAGACAAATATTTACCAACATCTGGGAAGATGACTATCTGAAATTTATATTACACTGGCAAACTCATTGTAAACCGTGGCTTCCAGATCTATTTTTGAATTTCAGAGAAAGTCTTTAAGTGTGTCTGTGATTCTTCTTATGTCATGTGTATATAAAAGAATAGGATACTGAATTGAAAATGCATGTGCAACAATCTCAATGATCAAGGTTACCCAGGCAGCAGTTCCCTGTGCTAACAAATGTCTGGAAACTAATGGCCACCCCTTGGAGCGCCTCTTGAAATTGTAGAGGCCAAAGGTAACTTGAATTAAGGTAACTATGAATTAGTCTTCTAGGGCTACTGCAAGTTGGGTAGGGGTCGATACAAATCAAAACACACGAATAGAAAAGTTCCTGGAGAGATAAAAGCAATAACTATCATAGTCAATTACACACAGAAGCTACAGGCTAAAGGAGCTGGGAGGAGACTCATCTACTCTCCCATCTCTCTTTATTCACTTACTTTTTTCGCAAATGTAGCTGTATCTACAAAAAATCAGATGCCTGGCCCACATCTCAAAGTCACTAATCAAGGTTTCTTAGGGTGGCTTATAGGAAAACTTAGAATTTAAATAGCACCATAGGTGACTTTGTTATATCCCTAGACCAGAACTATTATTTTACATCATTATCATGAAAAGTCTGTTTTCTGAGACAGATAATATATACATTCACTTGCCATCAATATTTTACCATGAATTAGCTCAAAAGATTAATTTGATTCATTTAGCTCTATTGCATAGGCATGAATTATAGGATGAACATGATTTGATGCAAAAAACAAGAGGAATTATGACCAGCACTAGTGGGGCCCAGGTTGAGGGATGAGATGGTATTGTGGGGGTGGCAGTAAGGACCATGTGAACCCCTTTCTAGCCTTGCTATACTATTTTAGTGCTCTCACACCTGATTCACATGATAATTCTCTTCAGTTTCCTACTCCTAGTTACGGATTCCTCAGTTAGCTCTAAACTTACACCAGCCTAACTTCCTGTTCTCCAGTCTGGAGCAAGCAGGAGCTTTAACCTTCCTCTGACCACCTTCTTCCACTGCCTAATTCTTCCAGGTCTCTGCTGCACATGGGTCCCTGTTTCTTCCCTGTTGTCTATCAGCTCACTGATGAGAAATTGCACAGTAAGTGTCCTGATCATTGCATAGAACACTGGCTTGACTTTTGAGGCTGCTCACAAACTTGTGCTCTATCTTACATTTCCTTTATTCTCTTCTCACGAGAGACTGAACCATTCCTGCCTTCCTCTCACCAAGATGCCCAGGCACTCTCCACATCTATGATGGATTGATCCCTCACTTCCCACTTCTTCAAGAAAGTAGAGGATTCCAGCCCACTGACTTGAGTATCAAATTTGTCTGCAGAAGAGACAAAGAGAGCCTTTTCTCTCTCTTTTCTCTTTATTATTTGAGAATGAAGTATTCCTCTTCTTATACGTGGAGAGTATCTACATTTCTGACTTTCAAAACTCTTCCTTGGTAAACCTGAGTTATCTGTCGGAAAATGGGTATACCTTAAGACCATAATGTTAAATGAATTAAACATACAAGCTTTCTCTTATATGAGAAACACAATTAAGTAAAGTGTAAAATAAAAGTCAGGCAATAGGGAAAAAAGAGAGAAAAAAAGTTCTTGTAATCCAGCATGGCCAATGTATGTGAAAGTGTACCTAGATCTGGTAGTATTGATTTACATGTTTTATACTATTTCTGGCCTATTCCTCTGGCTGTTACTCTGTCTTTATGATAATTAGCTTGATAAAGACTTATAAAATAAGTAAATCAATCTGATGCTGGCAAAGAAAGGAAAAAATTTAAAGGATGGAAGGGAAAGGCGAAAAAAAAAAAAGAATTGCAATGTGTTTTGTACTTACACCAATTTCCCACAATGAAAGTAACCATGTACTGATAATGTGTACTAATATAAATTGTTAAAAATACTTCCTTGGTTCTTACTGTGTATCTTTCTTTATTATCCTTTTGTTTTTGTAGGCTGCTCCTTGTGTGCATATATTCATGGCTCATTCTTCTCCACTAGACAATTACTTGGGTGATCTCATACATTCTTATAGTTTTAACCAACAAACCTGTGTTGATATTTCTGGTCCTGGTTTTCTTCTAGACACCCAGTTGAAAATTCCATAAGCTTTTTATGGTTCACATATCCAGAACTAATTGTATTACCTTTTCTGCTAAGTCTCTATCTCTTCTCATTTCTCAATTCCAGCTGATTATACCACATTCTTTTACAAATTGGTTAGAAGCCTTCAAATTACTTGTCATGCCTCTGTTTTCCTCAATCTGAATATTGCACTGATTACAAAATCCTGCTGATGTTACACTTAAGTCCATCTCTATTCCTTTCTCTCTAGTCTTCCGTAGCCATATTATCTGTTCAGACCTTCAGCATCCTTGACTGGGATACCTCCAATAATGTGTTATACTATTGGTATCTCTGCTTCTTTAAACTGATCCTCTATTTTTCAGCCAAAATAACGTACTAAGAGGTATTTACTTGTCCTATTTAAATTTTGACAATAAATTGATATTACTTACTAAGTAAAGAGATTCTTCATTATGAACTCCTAGCCACTGCTCTTTCCATGTGGCATCTTTTGTATAGGTAATGGGACTGACTAGTGTCTCTCCATGTGCTGTGCCAGCCCTGTGCTTTGATTAGTGGACTCTCTGTGAAAGGTTGTTCTCTGTAGCTATTGTCCTCTAGGTTGGAAAAAGTGTCCTACTTTCATAGAGTATCTCCTGATAAACTCTGAGCTTATCAGACAAGGGCTACATCTTTCATCTCTGTTTTCTTATTCCATAGTATAATGCCATGCTCATGATAAGCATTTAGTACACATCTGTTGTGTAGAACTGAAGGATATCTTGTAGAAACAATCTCAAAAGGATGAAAATACAGAAAATTGGAAAGTGAGAAGACTGTAAAAATTTTTTTGCTTTTAAAAATTATTTTGCTTATAGCGCAGCACATTGTTTGTCTAGTGGAAGGAAGGGTTAAGGGGAACCTCATTACTAGTCCCGTAAATGAGTAGGAAGCATAACTTGGCAGAAAGCAAAAATCAGAACAGAAAATGCAGTACCTAGAAAAGGGAAGTGGAAAGAACTGGTATCAGACAGGTACCTTCTTCAAATCCTATGACCTTACTGTTTCCAGAGTCTTTGGCCACTTGTGCCTGCTCAGCTGCTGCCATAGGCTTCAACTCTGCCTTAGCTCCAACCAAATTCATGAGGGTTTCAAGTTGCTATCACTTTACTCAAACATTTCTCACATTATCTCTTACTTTACAATCTGGGCTCTGCTTTTTCTTGAGATGCTTCTCAATGTGTTCTAGATGCTTCTAGAACCCAAGCATATACAACATAGAAAGATAAGCTGGGCATGTGTCTCTCAGGGCTGATCTTTGACAAATCATTGACAGTGATGGGCAGATATATTCTTACTATCTACTCTCCACAGCAGAATTGTCCGAAGAAGTTAGTCATATTGCCCACTGGAGGACTGAGAAATCTGTCTTGCTCAGGTGTCAAGCTCATTGCCACATCCTGGATAAGCTCTCTTCTCTGCCTCATTCTCTTTTTTCCTCATTCCACTTCTCTTGGAACATACTCCTCAATAAAGTAGTAACATATACAAAATTTCATTTCAAGACTGAGACAGTTGGTATAAGGTGCCACTTGTTTTGAGATCATGCCTATGAAGATTCAGAAGATGTAAATAATGTTTCTCAGCAAGTGGTCTACTACCTTGGCATCAATTTCTGAAGTACTGACACCTGCTCTTCGGCATCATGGTGGTGGTAATGTGGTAGAAGTGGGATTACTTATGATTAAATGCTTTATAGTTCACAAATAGGCTGACACACTCTATTGGTGCTGGCCAAAATTAAGCTAATGTTACATTTTAGTTCCAATCAAGTACAACCCTGAAAGACAATGATGAAAGGAAATAAGCTTGCCATAAAGAACTTCCCAGCATAATTTGGTTGCTTCCATTATATTGAGAGAGAAGTGGTCTGAGATATAGAAATCTATCTATCTATCTATCTATCTATCTATCTATCTATCATCTATCTTCTATCTATCTATCTACCTACCTACCTACCTTAGTGTCGATCTATCTGTAGAGGGAGATTTTTAGTAATGAGAGTGAATTGGTTTGTATGTCAGGGATTTAGAAGGAAAAGACTGAAAGGTCTGAAACGGGAAGCTTTATGTCCATGGGCATACATGAATGGGCACAATTCATGCTGACTGTTTGTCTCATGGCCCTGTCCACCAGAGAGAACACATTGAAGTGGAAGCAGGACGATGCATTCTTTGCCTGTCACCAGCTGCTATCTTTGGCAGCCCCAGTGCAGATGTCCTGGGCCCATGAAAAGCCATGATGGTAGAAATGGAAATTAAACCTGAGACAAGTATCCTGAGCCATATCTTACCAATATTAATCTAGTAACCACTCCTGCTGCATTACTAGTCCCCTGAAAGCAGGGACTGATCAGAGGTCTCACCTGGCACTATATTTTACATAGTTCAGTTGAATAGTAGTGGCAGGCCATTCACACCAGATCCTTGGCAATCTGAAGGAGGCAGAAATTTGTCCTTTCAGGATCCACATTTTCTCAATGTATGGTTTTCCTTCTTGCACAAGACTTCAACCCTCTTAAATGAGATTGTCTCATACACATTTTAGGACAAAGGAAGTATAACAGTGGATAAATTGTAATAGAATCTTCTTGTTATTCTATGTGACTCATGACCTAGAAACAGCTAGCCTTGTATAGCAATAGTATGCCCTATTAAGACACAATGAAGGGACAATCTTAGGAACAACATAAGCTAGAATCTGTTAGTCTGGGAATCAAGGAGATGGAAATAGAATGGGATCCTTTTGTCGTCCATCACCCAAAACACAATCATACAATTTGAGCTTCTTGCCTCTGCAAATTTAGTCTATACCAAATTAGAAGCTCTAGTTTACATGATTCAAGCTGGGACACTTCCATTGGACACTGGGTTTTTCAGATGAGAGTGCCAGATGCCAATATGGCCATTACTGTAAATTGGAAGGATGATTGAAACTCTCTTAGGAGCTGGATGGGCTACTACACAGAGGAGCAGAGGGGCAATGTCTTAAATCCACAGGTCACTGGAATCCCTTTGTTCTTCTATGGTGAGTGATGATGATGATAAATTAGTAGTACACAAATCATAGCTTCATTAGGAAAAGATAGGCAACTGCACACTTGAGGATGAAGGTCTGGGTCAGCCAGTAAAGTAAGCAGCACAGGTCCTGTGCTGGCTGAGCATGAGGGAAACCTAGAATGGGTAGTGACGGGTGGATATCAATTATAGCCTCAAGGCCAGCTACATAGTGGGATTGTAGTTCATTTTACCAAGGCTTTAAGTTTGATATGGAGGTTGACTGCCACCATGAAGAGGACTGACTCTGTGACTGATAGGGTTTACATGCATGGTCAAAGTTTCTTGTTCTAATAGTAACAAAGCCCAGATTGTAGTAAGAAGACTCAATACAACTCAAAGTCAGTCTTCAGATCCTCTCAGCCTTGCTTGGATCTGGGCTCTGGATCATTTTCTCTGGCCTAGACACTGCCTTGTAACCAATTCTGTATGAACACAGGCCGGTTTCATGTGGGTACATCCCAATAGCACCTCATGCCATTGCACTAAATACCTCTTGTCTTGTACCCTGCACCTTCCATTTTGAAAGAACTAAAGTAAGGCACACGATGGGGCCTACTCAGTGCCACACTCATGCAACTTACAAAAGTGGAAGTAGTTTTTCTACAAGGTGAACTTTGACCACTGGGTAATGTGAGCTGGCAGACAAATTCTTCCTCTTCTCCTGGATACAATGACGGAAGTTACAGCTGTTCATGTGACTCTTGAATGTCAGGCCTAAAAGATCAAGCAATTTGTGACACTGGATCAAGATCTTCAAAACTTGCCAGCTTGGCAAGAGTGACTTGACATTGTATTGGCTCTCACTTCTTCCCGTTCTCATGCCACTTTTCCTTTAATCCTGCTTTCTAGGGATTGTATTTCTTAATAAAATACTACACATAAGCTTTTTGCCTCAGGCTTTGCTTTCTAGGGAGTTTAGCCAAGGAGAATTCACACATGAATGTGGAGATATAAAGCAGAGAGATTTAGCTGGTATAGAAGTGGATGCTTGGAAGGCAGCTGAGGGAGATACAAATGCCTGGGATGTGGAAGAGACTGTTTTTGTCCCAACTGCATTA
Source organism: Dolichotis patagonum (assembly GCA_004027295.1). Classification (NCBI taxonomy): domain Eukaryota; kingdom Metazoa; phylum Chordata; class Mammalia; order Rodentia; family Caviidae; genus Dolichotis; species Dolichotis patagonum. The sequence goes on from PVJX010000044.1 coordinate 306,993, forward strand.
TTTTCAGTTTTCAAGTAGGGTGTTGCCAGGATGCTGTAATAATTAAAAAGACATTGGAAAGAAGGGGAAATCAGATTGTGAGACATGACAGGGTTAAAGTGTGGTCCTTTTATAGGTACCTTTTCTGAAATTGATACCTAGCCTGGTGCTTTTACTTCTGGACACTGACTCCTCAGGCTCACTCCTCTTAGAGCCCATTCAGGACACACTCTTGTAGCACACAGTGCCTCTCTATTGTCTGCCTAAGATTTTTATGAGAAGCTGTGTGAAACTTTGAACTGTTCTGCCATAAGCATATCCATTTATACTTCTTATGTTTGCAGAAACCTAGATTGGGCTGGTAATAATAGCTAAGGGTGAAGGCACAGTATGGCATCAGTACCAAGTTGCCAAATGGAATTTTTGTGAAAAGTAGGATTGTTTGAAAAAAAAAAGCCCATTCAAAGCAGCTTTGATTTGGAACTTTTAAAGGACACATGATTTCTCTTTCAAATATGAATGAACAGGGTTTTATTGTCAATGTACACAGCGAAGTGTATCATAAACAGCCTCACAACAAAACATGTTAATCTTCCCAAAGTGTCCCACTGACATCTACTTTCCTTTTCTTCCTCTTTGAATTTTTACGTGACCCAGAGTTGTTCTGTTACTAATAGGAACAAATGGCTGAATGAACACTAAAAGCATGAGACACAGCTAGTCTGTGGGTTACCATTTAAAACTCTTTCAGACAGCAGCACAGCGTGAAATACTAATTCACACCGTCTACAATACCATATCCATTAGCACTTCTCATCCTGGAATTTAAATAGTCCAAAGCTCGGAGAGTCACTAAAGAGAGTAATTAATACAATAGCACAATTCTCCATGGTTCAGGTGATATGATGGACTGCCTCACCTGTCACAAATAATCATTACAGGAGGCGTTTGCATTTTTAATCGTCCTCCTCCACTGTGTTTCAACATTCTCTTTCCAGCTAGATTTTACGTTCTTGTGTATTGAAAATACACTGACTCCTGTTCCCACACTCATACCTCGTTGTGTTTACCACAGCTCCTCATGAAAATGATGTTGGTGTATGGTTTATGTGTGAAAGCCGCACCTGCCATTTTCTACTTTTCTACCCAGTGTACTCCAGGCAGGTCTATAGAGGGTACTGATTTGTTAGCAAAGGGCTGTTCAGTCCCAGTTGAGTAGGCTTTCTGACCTGTGCTGCATGGCCCCCTTGTGTGGGTCTCCACTTCATAATCACAGATTATCAGATCCCGAGAGATCCCAATTTTCAAAGCTATTATTAAATTTATCTCACTAGCAACTCTACAAGGCTCACAATAAGGGAAGAGACTGCTTTTGTGTACAGTAAGCAAGGGGGTTTGAAAGCTTTTGTAAATTTTTGGAACTGTTCAAATGATTTTTTTTTTCATACACACACAAAAGCAGTTGATTCACAAATACAAACTTCACCAGTACTTTGCATTTAGTGATATACTTTTTTTGTTATCTCATTTGATTACCACAACTACTCCCTAAATTGTACAGGGTATCATTAGATAGGCTTTGTTTTTTAAAAAAATTGGTAAAATGAATTTCAGACATGTAAAAGATTGTGCAAAATTTTAGATTGAAATGCATGACTTCCAACATGAAATGCTAACTAGTACTACTAGAGATCATAACTATAAAAGTATGTCATATTTTCAATTTTTTCCTTTGCTTGATATTTCCAGAAGTGTTTGCTTGCAATGGTAGGTACTTGCTCTCATACAACCACTCCTCACCCACATAGACATTGGGTATGAATCCAGTTGGCTCAAGCCCTGGGAATTTCCATTAGAAGATGGATCAGTCTTTCCTAAAACATTCTGGAATGTTTTTAAAGTTCATGAGCATTAGTCTGAACTCTCTCTACATATAAAATCTAGCATAGGCCTACTCTCCAGGTGCTGCCTTACTTTTACTTTCTGTTTTGTCTTACACAAAACTCCCAAATTTCATATTCAAGTCTCTATTTGCTCAACTTTAAGACATGTTTTAGACTCCTTTGCTTTGGCACAATTCATAATCAAACACTGTATGAACAATACCATACAAACACTGGATTGTTAACTCAATCCAATGAACACTGCATCATCTTTTAAAAGTTAATACATTTGTCTCCATCTTGTAGTCTTCTCAACCTTATTTTTTCTCCTTCCTCTTTGATCACTCATTCTCTATCTCCTTTGTTGGATTATCATTCTGTACTCAATCTCTAAGTCTCAGAGCTAAGACTCAGGATCAAGTTTTCTCTGTACTCATTTTATATCATCTCCTTAGTCTCAGTGGATTCTTTTACTATTTATTTGCTCAGAAACTTAAAATGCAAAACATTGGTTGAATATTTTTTATGTATCATTTTTCCCTGGATAACAGGACCAACTGTATGAGTGTAGGCACACTCATATATGATTCATTATAAGGAAATTGATCACATAATTATTGAAGTTAAAGGTCTCCAGACCAAGGGTTGGCAAGCTAGAAACCCAGGACATAATGTTGCAGTCCTAGTTCTGGTCCAAGTCTAACATCCTGAGTAGTAGAAGAGTTGATGTTGTAATTTGCAGTCCAAAAGCCAGCAGGCCCAAACCATAAGAAAAAGTAAGAAAAGACTTAAATACCAGCTCAGATAGAAGAGTCCCTTCTCACTTGTGGGCCAATGGGTCTTTTTGTTCTGCTCAGGCCTTCAACTGATTGAATGAGGACCACTCACATTTAAGAGAACGATCAATTTTATTCAGTCTATGGATTCAAATGTTAATGTTCTCTAAAAACATCCTCACAGAAATATGCAGAGTATTTGATCAAATATCTAGGTATCCACGATTTAATAAAACTGACACATAAAATTAACCATTGAAGCTTTTCAGAGACATACATCTCAAAGTGTATTTACTCACTTACCTATTTACCATGTCTACTCTGACTTATCACAGCTCCCTCTAATTAATGTGTCAAGAACTTACTGTGTAATCTTTTCCTTCAGATTTACTCTTCAGGTATTCCTGAGAACTACAAAATGACACCACCATAAACTCAGTGGTTTAAACCAGAAACTGAGAACCAGCTTTCATATTCCTTTCTCTCATATTCCCCCAAATCATCGATTCCAGCCAACTCCTATCATTTGGCATTTGTTGCAGGTGTCTACTTCTTTCCACGCCTGAGTATAACAAGCATTGTTACTGATTTCCCATTGAATGTGGCCAATACCCACAGATGCCTGCCCTACCTAGGTTAATTGAGGCTATCTTCTCCACTTATCTATTTGGTTTTCACTTTGGTTTCACGTAGTATTATGCCCTTGGGATTTGGCTTCAGTGTTGAATTTCTATGTGATACTCTGGTTCACATAATGGATGGCAAATGGTTTTATAAAGCAATCAATGATGAGATAGCTTCTACTGCTGTGAAGAAAGGATCTGTACCAACTAAGGGAACTTCAGCTTTAGCAAGGTTAAAAAATTTTTTAGAAGATTGTCTGACAGTTAGAAGATAGGAAAAGCTCTCCTTGCAGCTTTGTTCAACAGGGTAGTTGTAATTAAAAGAAACGAAGTTAGAAGACACACTGTATTGATCTTAGGGAAACCGAGTAAAGGATCTGTCGAGGGAACAAGAAATGTATGGAATTTAAAGAAAAAGGAAAGGCACTGGTTTATTTTATTTCAAACTTTTTAAATACACCAATCTGTCAGTTATGCAGTGAATGTCACCTTACAATTCTTTGTTTACAGCCATGCAATGTCTGAAATATATTTTCCCATTAAGGGACCAAGGTCAATGACACAGATAATTACCCAACTGATTTAGTGCACTTAATTTTCTTTGAGGCTTTAGCAAGGCTCTCGATATCTAGCATTGAGATTCATCCTCCTCATGGACATTGGGATGGTGCTGGCTCTGTAATGGGAGACTGATGTGTTCCATGGCTGAGGTTTTGTCTAGCAGCACCATGTGTCTGCTTAAATGATGATGAATGCCATCTTTGTACTAGGCAGGAAGATGTCATTACACTGGCTCATATTGCTGACCTCCCAGGGTTTCCCACTAAATATTGCCAAAGGGTTGTGGTGCTGATAATTCTATACAGAGCTCTGCAGAGAATAAAGCAGAGAGGCAAACCTGATGAAAAGTAGATAAAGAGCCCAAGGTGAATTGAAGCTTAATATACCAAACAGAAGAGAGAACGACTGGCTTCTCTCCCTCCTCTTGTCTTTTTTTTCCCACAATTGCAGACAGCAGTCCAGTTGTTATTTCTGCTCTTTCAAAGCATTTTCACTTACTACTCATATCTAGTTCTGGACTTCACCTATCAATAAAAAGAATTTGAAATCTTTCAACACTGGGATATTATTTCTGCTTCAACTTATTTCAGGATGCCACAGTTCAAAATGAAAATCTGTAGATTGCTGATAGCTATGTCAATATCATTCAACTGCTAACAACACTTTATTTGTGGTACCTATAGATAGAGTGGAGGCATCTGAACCCATCAATAAAAGAGAGAGAATCCTGGGGCTCCAACAATTTCATTCTATAAGGGGCCTAGGTTAAAAATTTGTTTCTTTATTATTGAAAAATTCCCTACAAATTTTAACCTAATAAACCGTTGCCATCTTATAACAAATTCCATGGAAGGATAACAAGGACAATAAACACACTTTTCCTCTCTCTACATTGCTTTTATCTGATGCTAAAGAAAAGGAAATATTGGCTTAATATAGGATTGTTTTAAATCAGAGACAAATACCCAATCTCCTCAAACTATGTGTTTAAAGGTAAGTAAATTTTAGACATACTTCCTAGTTGATTTCATTTACATTTCTTCCTATTTTAGCCTCTTCAATATTTTTATTTAATTAATTAATTAATTAATTAATTTTTTTTTTTTGGTACCGGGAATCAAACTCAGGATCTCACATTTGCCAAGCAGGCACTATACTGCTGAGCTATTCTCTCTGACCCATTTTTGCATATATTTCAATATAGTTGTTTTACTTTAAAATGGAGTAAATTTAAGAAATGCATTGTTAGCAATGTTGCTGTTGTGCTGAGCTGAGTGCACTTAGAAAACACCGGATGTACAGCCTGTAACACACCCAAGGTTTTGTTGTATATGTGATCTGTCATGGTGTCATTTTGCTGCATATGGCACACTTTCTCTCTCAGCAATTTGCCTATTTGTATGTCCTTCCACATACATACTTATTCACTTGTGTGTTGTTGAATTCAGTGAATTCACTGAAGTTTTTGTAAGTTACAGATATTGATCTTTTGTCTAATGAATTATAAAATGTATTGATTTTTCAAGTTATTCTTGTTTTTGGAATTTTGATGGTAACACTGATTTAGGACCACAGTTCCTAGCAAACTACCAAGCATAAATGAATTAAATGAAGGAATATATAAAATATCATTACTCTCAAGTTTAATTTAAATCAGTATAATGTGCCATTGAAAGTCAACATATCAGAGACATACTCAGTAGGCATCTCCTACCTTGAATGTATGTGGTCTCTGATGTTCAGAAAAAAAATAACCTCAATAAATATAAAGTAAATTTATATGATATAGCACAGATTTTGTACATCAAGATTTAATATATTTTTACTTCAGAAAGAGTGAATAATTCTTTAGGTGAAACCTACAAGATTGCTTTCATATTCAGGGAAACAAACTAAATTGTGTCCCAAATATAATTACATTACTCCAAATACTTAGTATTGCATCTCTAGGTGATAATTTTTTATAGGCAGAGATATCTTCCTATTATACCCCCCCAAGATTGAAAGGATAAAAATAAAATTTTCTTACTATCAAACACTATCATAACAATAAGATACATGTATCATCATTAATTGTCAGTGAGATAAGTTTTCTTAAATTGTTTTCAATGATCAGAATATTTGGAATTCTGTTTTACTAGAATATTAAATGACTTACAAAGTATAGTTTTTTCTAAAAAAATGCACAGAAATGAAGAGTAGTAACAGTATTTCTTTGGTGAGTCATCATGTTCTTTATATTATTTCAAGTATGCAAAAATAAATACACAAATTACTCTTTTATGTTTATGTATATTTTCTTCTTTTGAATATTTTATTGGTATATGTTTACTGATAGTATATGAAATGAATTCCTCCAACGTAACTACATATTGATTCATTTTTCCCTAATAACATATCTAAGGAATTATTGTAGAAAAAATACATCCTGCCCAGAAAGCATGTTATATTTGACAAAACCAACAGGATATGATACTGGATTACAGAGAGGTGGTCATTAGAGTGATAAATTGTGTTTTCACTCAGGAAGAAAAGATTTTTGTACAAGTTGGAGCAGGGGTTGTTGCAGGTTGGCTGTAAAGCATCTACTCTCTCATTTCTTCACCACAAGTTTGTTAACATGCCAGCTGCTTAGTCAGCACTCAGCTTAGGTGTCTCATGTGAATCGCATCCCACCCATGGTTCCAAGAGTGATTGAAACCGGTGTGATTAAGTTGTAGGAAAGGTCATGGGATATACTTTGGCACAACATTTTGGGAACATTACATGCAAGGCCATTCAATAAAATGCTTTCTGCTGTTCTGTGAAGAGTTAAGAAAATGGAATTTGAAACTCTTCCTGTAAGCTGAACATAATGGTGCACACCTGTAATCTCAGTATTCTAGAAGGTTGAAGCAACATCACAAGATTAAGACCAACCTGGGAAATTTAGTGACTTAGAGATCGTGTCTCAAAAAATTAAAAGGACCAGAATGTAACTTAGTGAGAAGGACCTGGGATCAATTTCCAGCACCACACACATACAAAATTGTCCCTTTATACATCTGTCATGTCATGCGCTGTGCTGGGAGCTAATGCTGTTACCTTAAAATTGAGCTGAGTGTGAGGCCAGCAGACACAGGCGGGTGGCTTCAGTGAGCTGCAGTATAATGGTGGAGAGCCTGGACACTGAGGCAAATCTAAAGCTTGTTCTACCCCAGAATTTTGAGTATATTAGGCTAAACTATGTATTTTTGTTGAAGTCCATTAGGTTGCTTGAAGCCACCGCTATTCTGAATGATACCATCTAAACACTAGTACTAGTACACCATGAAAAAGATTCAACAGAAGAGAAATGTGACATAGGAAAAAATTCAGGCTCATTCTACAACTCCAAGTATCTATTACAAAATGATAAAAGGTTCTATCAATTATTGTAATGTATCTATTAACCATGTATATACTACTATAAATATTTTTATGATATTCTGTGATGATAAATCTCTATTGTATCACTTCTTATGTTTTCTTCATTTATCTTTTAAACTTTCATCCTTCTCTTTGTTTTTTGTAAAAATGACCTTAAATGCATTAATGGTACTGATTAGTATTATCTTGGAAGCCAGTGACAAGAGCTTTTATCTAGGGGAAGACAATTATGTATTGGCAGAAAGAAAACATCTAATCTTCAAAAGCACTGACAGCTATCATAACTCACATTCTCGTTGTCAAGTGACAGAAGCAGATAGTTCCTGGCCAAGAAATTCAAGGTAGTCCGTCATTAGAAGGCATTATCATTTAGGGCTTTGCCACCAGAAGTTTTGGAGTATCAGAGAGACTTGTTCTGGGATTCTGAGAAAAGCAGCATTCAAATCTTTAAAAGAGAGATGGAGCTGGAGATTTAGCAGTGGTATTTAGTGGTATTTAAACCTGGCAAAAATGGTTGAAGCCTAAAAAAAGAGGTGAAAAGAATTTGGATTTAAAGTATGAGCAGCACAAATAGACTTGGAACTGAACACTCTTAAATTATGAAATTCTAAAACAGCAGTAATCACAAACTATTTATTTGTGATTATACTTCCTTGTACTGAGCACTTAAAGCTGGACTAGTGTCTTAGTTTCTAATCTGCATCTTAGAAAACATGGCCTGGAGTGCTTCCACATCATTATATAAGTAGTTAATTTCAAGTGCTTTTCTAGATAAATGTTGAAAAAGATCCCTAAAAGTACACATCTCCAAATAACCTTTATTTATACTTACTTTTATTAAGGCATCAAACATCTCAACAAGCAGAAATTTAATTGCATCAATGCATTTGACTTGTTGAACTTCCTCCTTGTAGTAAACCCTCATCTTTAAATTCATTTTGAAAATACAATTTAAGCACACCCATATTATAAGTTTTTTTAGATAGCATGAATTTTGCTCTGAAATTATTTGTACAACCTCAAGATGGGACTCTGCTCTTTTCATAGTCCAATGAATAAATTTTAGTTTTGGTTCAGAAATGTGTTACCAGATCAACTCCAAGATATTATAAAAATTTTATCATTTCAAAAATCAAATGCAAATCCTATGAATTCTCCCAACTGACTCACAATTTTCTTTACGTAAGATAGAGAAATGTGAATGTGTAACACATGTCTGTAATTCCAGCTACTTTGGAGTTTTAGGTGTGAAATATGCTTAAGTTATGAGTTTAAGACCAATGTTTGACAGAAAGGAGAGAGAGAGAGAGAGAGAGAGAGAGAGAGAGAGAGAGAGAGCTATTCTTGCCTAAAAGAATCAATTGATTAACATGTCATATTTCCCAGTCCTTCACATTGCTTTTCTGAAAGTGGGTTCACTTTTCATAAAACATTACTCATGTCCTTAGTGATGCCAGTTGGCTAGAGAACTTTCACTTGTTAAGTAGATAGGATTGGGAGTGTAGTGATTGCTATAACTCAGAGGTCAAACATTGCTTTTCCTTTTTTGTGACTTACACTTCTTATAGCAGAATCACACATGAAACATACACACAAATGGATAGGTAAAAGGCCTTCCTCTTCTACTTGCTATGCACACACACACACACACACATAGAGTTTGGGAATTTAAATTCAGTTCTAGAGTGAAATTTCTCTAGACGTAATTCTTTACTGTCAAAAAGAAACTTCCTACAATACTGACTTTAAACTTTATTTCACACTGCAACATAAGGAGACAAATCCACCAAATACACACAAACCAAAATACTGCACTGAGCAATACTTACCTTCTTAATATGAGACACACTCAGATAATTACTGATTCTATAATATCTCTCAGTTAAAAATAAAAAAAACAGAAGTTGCAATATATAACATTAAAATGTAACACTTCACAAGTCAGCACAGGGTCACATCAGTGGAAAAGTACTGTCTTTAGGCACATTTTGCAATGTTTGCAAATAATTGTAATGTTTGTAAACATGTATAATGTTGGTCTGTATATATTGGAACCAGACTTCTCCTGAACCAGGGATCAGTAGTAGAGGAATCATGAGACACAGCATTATATTTTAATGGCTCTTGTGGTGCAAATCTTCATTTATTTATTTATTTGTTTGATTTTTAACCAGCAACATTTTTCCCTTTGGGCAGTATTAGGAAACTACTTAGCCTGGATTTTTTTAAATCTCCAGAAATATCTTGTAATATGAAGAAATACTGTATCCTGCCATGGCATAGCACTTGGTCGTATATCTAAATCCAACTTTATTTAAAATCTTCAGTCATCTACATGCATTTGGTGGCATTTTAGAGCATAAAGAAGATTCTATAATATGAGAGGTAGATTAAAAATGGTGACAATAACAAAAACTTCCAGGGCATATCCATGGGCTAAATGATAGGCCAGACTCTTTTCAGGGGGTATGCAAGTCAAATGAAACCTAGGTTTAGAGTACACCTCTATCTTGCTGATTATGCTCAAAAGCAGCCCTTGTCTGCATCCGTTTGAATTTTTGGTTGTGGATTAGGTAAAGCCTCACCATTGTCAATTCAAGGCCCTAGCAGGTCATAATTTGTTGTTACTAATAGATATTTCCTCAGCAAAAATTTCAGCCATGTATTTAATTTGTGAATGTATTTTAAACTTTAATCAAAGAAGACAAGGACAGGAGGACTATGCAACAAAAGAGTACATTAGTACAAAAACACTTGAGTGTTTAATTTTTTACTCAAAATTTTAAGTTTCCATTAACACAAGTTGAAAATTATGTATTTCATAAACACATTAATTTAAGCTCACTGAAGTATATTAAATTTGCTTCTCAAAAGCAGTACAAGAGCTGTGGTGATCTACTTACACCTCCATCTTCCTTCTTTACTACCTAGGACTGGCAGTTAGCAAAAGTGAGTTATAAAATTTGAAGTCTTTTTTTTTTTAATCGGTACAGGGGATCAAACTCACGACCATGTGCTTGCAAGGCAGGCACTTAGGCCACTGAGCTAAATCCCCAGCCACAAAATTTGAAGTCTTAAAAGAGAGGAGACCTGGCTGATTCTGAGACTGAACACAATGCACTGTCTCCTCAGCATGAAAATTCTAGTCAAAGGAACTGTGGAAGAAAAAGGCAAAAGGTAACATCTGATTGGAAACACAAAAGGGCATATACGATTTTGTCTTTGGTGGCCCATTTTGCCCCTTAAAAACTTCCAGTTTTGTGCCATTCAGACACAAACTTGATTCCGTGTTAGATTTGTAATTATATCTGAATGGGAATTATGTTCTTTTGTTTTCTAGAACATTCACTCCTCTACTTTCAGACTGGAGTTAGCTGGTGTTTTTGAAAACACTTCCTTGTGGAACACAGCATGCTCTCTCTCCATTTAGTGTGGTACATGTAGGGCAAGGTTATTTATTTTTAAACAAGAGGATGGGGGAGGAGGGTACCAGAAAATATGATTTATGAATGTACTCCCAAACCAAGATTAGAGAAAGATTTCCCAAAAGCTCAACCCTCAGATATTTCTCAGAGAAGGAGATATTGTTAGCACAGTGTGATCTTCTTAAGCCTGCTGGATTCCATGAAGAGCACAAGGCATACTCAGGGATTTCTAGACATCTCTGAAATACCTTTGAAAGCTTGAAACAATTATTTTGAGAAGTGATGTTTGTTATTTTTGTAGATCTTTGTATCGGCCTTAACAAAGGGATTTAGGTTTTATAGATGCTGGTGTCTAAATTGGCATAAGAATGAAACGGATTTAGTGACTCCAGGGATCTCTGTTTGCACCCATGGCAACTAAATCTAAACAGTTTCTCACCACTTAAGTTCCAAGAATGCCTTTACCAGCTGGGCTTTAATTAATGATAAATCAACAGACAGACAGGTGACAACCATTATATTCTTCCATCTTATTACCAGGGCTAGAATTAGTGACAAAATTTTTAATTAAATGTTAACTTTCTCTTGCTTAATTAACTTTATATGAAGATGGAATACACACATGCACACCAATATTTGCATATGTGTGTTTATTAAACTTTTTCAATTTCTTGTTTTATATTGGAGTATTTGAAAGAGAAAAGGATAGCATTTTACTACAAATTAATCCAGTATGAATTTAATGTTCTCCAATTGTCTTTTTTAAATATGAAATACTTAAAAGCATGTTAACTATAATAGTTTTATTTAATATCTTATTTGCCTTCCTAGTTAAGTATATCTTTTATTTTTTGCATATTCTCCCCATAACCCATCCCAATGAAACACTGGGTAGAAACAATACTAGTGCTGATCTTTCCAGTGGAACGGAGGAATTAATGGTGTAACTTTTCATAGATCAACTCTATACACTTAACTTGAGTATAAAAGATCATTTCTACTTATTCTTCCTATTTCTTCATGATGCCTACCATGACACTATTTTCTCACAAGTAATTACCACCAGCCTCAAATTAGCACTGTAGGGTCAGTTCTCTATAGAGCATTTTGAAAACATCTAAAAGCATTATCATCCATTGACAACCATAATTGACATTTCCCCTAACTTTCTTATGGTCTTTTTTCTTTGTAACCATTTCTATCAGTCTTTAAAACAAGCTGGGATAATACTATAAATATTCTCTAGTAGTCATTTCTGTACTTCTCTATTTTAAATTTTACCTGATATCATTAAGTATTTTTCAAACCTACTTACTTACAATAGCTGCTTAAAATTACCTTATATAAATATGTACCAATTACCCTCTCCTACTATGTTAGACATTTTAGATTGTATCAGTGTGTTGCTGTTATAAATAAATGATGATATTCTTTTTCTTTTTTTTAAACTAGGAACTGAACTTACAACCTTGTGCTTGCCAGACAGGTGCCATGCCACTAAATTATTTGCCTGGCAAATGATGATATTCTTTGTACCTTGACTAAACTGTTTACAGAGTCCTGTCATCCAAGTGTCATTGACTGCATGATTTTATAGTTAGAAACCTGTAATTTAGTTAATTTTTTAGGGACACTTAGTAACTTTCAATGTCCTCCGCATGATATGGCCTGTGATTGTTGGATTACAGGGAAATATATCTTCTGTAATAAAGTTATCACTCCTAGCAACTCTAACCTGAGTTTATATCTAGCTTAAACTAAGTTTAAAATAAGCAGTACTTTATATCAACACAATTGTTTGTGGCACTTATTAGATATTAAATAAGTATTTTATAGAATGCATAGCTGAGGGTCTGTCTTGACATTTCACTTGGTAGTCTTATAGGCATTTGAAAATTAATATGCATATACTGAATTTTTAATTCCTGCCATGAATCTCCATACAATGAACATAAAAATCACTTGCCTCTCTCATTTTCCCCAAACTGCATCACAATTTTTGCTGGTTTGACACAACAGCAAACTGAGACTCACTGTTTCTCAATATTCTCAGTACTTCCTGGATGTACCAAGCCCTGATGTTGCCTGGTTCCAATCCAGCCACTGGTTTTTGTCCCCAGGCTCTACCTGGCCCAGGTCACCTCGTTACATCACCATCAACTCACTAGGAGTGCTTTTTCCTGGCTTGTTCAGCCCCGCTATTGACCTCTTTTAGAAAAAATTCTTTAGCATGCATGAAGATCAGGCTCCTCCTTTCTTAAAAATAACAGAGCACCACTCTTTGCACTTACCACTTTTAATGAAATATGTGCTCAAACCCCTTATCATGGCTTCCGAGGAGCTGCCTGATTTGGCCCTGCCACAGATCATTTTGTAAGTTCTGCAAATATACCAGTGCTTATCATTCTCAGCATTCGTCCTTGCTGTCCTTTTGAGTTCTCAATCTGTATCAGTCTCTGTTACGTTTTTCTTATAAAGCTGTGTCCTTATCTCTCCGGTCTGAGTATCTGCTATCTTCTCCTTCAGACTCTAGTCACTCTCTAGCCTTGTTTTCTTCCTGTTTCTTCACTTACCAGTTTTCAAACACAGTGACGCATAGTCTAACCATGGGGAATCATTCTGAAAAGTGCAGCATTAGGTTGCTTCATTGAGTGAACATCATAGTGTGCTTACAGAAGCCTAGAGAGTCTAGGTCAATCATTAGATCTTGATGCATTCAAGAGATGCTATAAATTTGAGATTTACAGAGCTGCTCTGGCAGTAATACAATGCACAATTTTATTGTAAATTCCTTTTTTAGTAAGTAGGAGTATACTCTACAATAATGAGTAGTAATACATAAATTAGTAACAGTTGTACACCATCACTAGTATTTTGTGCTATACACAATTGGTCATATCTCTATTATCAATGATGAACCTTTTAGAGCTTTCAATAACAGCCTGCTGTGGCACACAAGTTGTGGATTTGCTGCCATGGCTCTATATGGTTGATAGTGTGCGTAGCAGGTTTATTTACACCAGCATTACCAGGAACACATGAGTAATGTGTAGAACTATGCTGCTGTAATAGCTTCAGCATCACTGGCCAATAGGAATTATTCAGCTGCATTATGATCTTAAGGGACCACCATGGTATATGATGTTGGTCATTGATCAAAATGTTATATGCATATTCTTATGTATTTGCTTACTTATTGTTGTCTTTTTCACTAGAATGAAAATACCAAGAAACTTAGGGCCATACTACCTATTTTATTTATGTTGTCTTAGTGCCTAGAAGCATGTCTGACACACAGGAGACCCTTGAGAAATATTCACTGATGAGGATCATAGAGTGCATCACACAAGGTGGGTAGGAGTGACATAGTCTGTCTCTAGGCCCCTCAGCTTGCCATCTTTTAAAGGAAGGCTCTTCTCTAACTGGACAACACAAGACTCAATTATAGTATTTTCCCAAGACTCCTTGAGAGACACTTATCTCTGAAAAACAACTCTTCATTGCTGACTGGCTAACAAATTCAACAGTGTTTGCTAAGTACTTGCTGTAAGGTAACCATAGGTGTTGACCACCCTGATCTCATTTAGAAAGGAACACAGCCATCAGCATTCGTAATTTTCTGACACATACTGATACCAGGGAGCAAAGGTTGTACTTTTGAAATCTGTTAAGAACTATGATTCAGAGGTGACATGATTGTTATCTACTTATGGTACAATCTAGATAAATAAATCATTAATTTAATATTAAAAATATAACTTTTATTTTATTAATTCTTATTAAGGCTAGCAACTCTAAATCCAATACCATCTAACTCTTTAATATTGAAGTCAAAGAGATTAGCAACAAGTCTGAAAAAATATTAAGAAATTGTTTCACAGCAATTATTGGCATCTGTTCAGTTTTAAGCAGAGAAAGGTCAGAAGGATAATGAGATTTTTTTTACAACATGCACTGGAACTTAATTTTCAGCTTTGGCCTCATTCAGAAGTTAAAGTTAAACTTCTGAGATATTTAAATTAGAACTCTATATAAGATGTCTATTGAGTTCAAAATCTGGGACTCTTTTTCTTTTTTGGCTGAGATTATTTGACATAGCACCTTTCAAATAGGTTGCCAGCACTAGTCAAATTCTTATATTCCTCATAAGCAAACAGAATGATTATAACACATTTTGACATAAATGCATCATTGAATATTAAACATCCGACTTTCAAAGTCTGTGTCAATATTGTCCATGTTGTTTGTTATCTTCACTTTTTGCAGGTTTTACTTATTGCCCTTAAAGAACACAGACCATTCCATTTTCATAGTAACAAAGCCTGCTGTAAGATTTAAAAGTGAAAGACATCAGATGCATGCAGTGAAAAGTATGCAGACAAAGCAGCAGATTTGTGTTAGATGAATGGGTAAGATTTTAGGCGGTATGAGGTTTCATGTCCTAGACTGGCCATCTAATTAAAATGAGAAATGGCAGAGGGTACAGAAGACAGCTAAGCAGATCAGAGTATTAATAATCAGGCAAAAATGCAAAAATAAGTGTCTTAGAATGTTCATTTCCATCCTATGTCATCCAAAGAAAATGCCAGACAGAAATTAATATCAATATGATGCATATAACATTGAAGAGTGCTTTGCCCTCACAAAACACAAACTAAATGAGAAGATCGGATGATCGCTACTACTCGACTACAGAAGTATTGAAAATTACTGAGGGTTATGTGACTTACCCAAGGATACCTACATTAAGGTTAAAGATAGGGAGCACCGATGACCAGCTAGTTTCATGATCTTTTTAGAGGGGGTCATTCTCCATTAGACAGAGATCAGCAGGAAAGAAAAAATCCATAAATAGTGCAGCAGAACAAAGATGAATGGTTTTGTGGAGATAGATATACCCACTTGAGGGAAATGAAACTGCTTTAAAATTATACTAAGTATTGGCAAGCAGGCTAGTTAGGAGGAGGTTAAACACAACACACAACCGGAACCCCCAGGAGGAAGCCTGCTGCTTTGCTGGGAAGGCTCTGCCAAGCTCTCTACTTCAAAGAGAGCTCAGCAGGGGTGCGGAAGAGAAGAAGAATTTGGATGAACATGTGAAAATGTTTACATGAAGCCAGGAGAAGCGATTGAACAAATTCACATAGACTAGAAAATTGCCTTGAAAACTATAAAAAAGCATATGAAAAAGAGTAATGAAAGGAAAATAATTTAGGAAGAAATCAAGGTGATGAAGTAACAGCTGTGACCAATAAGTGTTATTTTGCACAAATTCTAACCCTAGCTCTGTAACTTTTCTGTTTGCTTGCTGAGGGATGATGGAAAAAAGAAAATAACAAGTTGGCCATGTCCATAAAATAGGCCTCTTTGCAAATGTCTCTTTAGTTTTTGTCATAGTTTTTGTTTTTCTTCCTATAACCTTATATGGCACTGTTTTGATAGATTTGACAGCAAGTATGTTCCACATGTCCTCTATGGAAGTCAATTTTCCCACAGGAATAAACTGGTATTCACACCTCCGAGTCAGCTTTCCTGAGCTGAGATGCTCTGGTTATATACTGTGGTTCTGACTAGGAGTATGTTGTTTTGAGAACTCTGTATATGAACCTCATTGAATAGAAAAGGTTAGTAAAATGGAAACAAGAGAGTCAATAATTGTCTTCCAATTTAGTTGACTAGGAGATTTAGGTAGAAAAAAAAATCATGCCTCCTCCTCACAGGGAACCTTTCTTTGACTTATGAATTTTAATCCTGTGGTCAGAGACTGAGAGAAAAACAAAATAAATGACAAGTATTGATTAATTAAATATTAGAATAGAAAGCACCCAACTCAGAGTGGGTACTTCATGAATGCTGGTGTTAAGAAAAAGAATAGGAATATTTTGCTAACCTAATGGGTATAAAAAAGCAATACATTCTAATGGCATAGGCTTTTAGGAATTGACATAGAGAGCAAGATTTGCTTCGCTGGATGGGATGAGGATGTGTACCAAGCACAGTGGCTGTAGGTCACAGGCACAAGCACTTGTTTCTGTGCTTGGGAATGATCAAATGTCATAAGGAATTGTTCATAAAAATATGTTTCAAACACTTTGGAAACGCCCTGGTACAAATAAATACTACAATACACTATTATACTGTTTAGGACCAATATATTTCTTCTTGTTAATGTGAAAATTTATGCCTAACATCTCTAGGGATTGAAATTCTATGCATTTGAATAATTTTAGGATGCAAAACATCAGTGTTTAAATGCGAAGAGATTTCTCAGTTATTCTGTAAGCAGAAGTGGGAGGGTGCAAGCTGATCACATGGGCTTGAGACTTGAGAATCTCTTTGAGCAGCTTTGGATCATTTCCACTGTTGCAGATCTTTGTAAAATGGTCTTATCTGAGTTATTGAAGGAAAAATTTGATTAAAAACATTTTGATAAAAAATGTGTAAAAAATAATATAAACAAGAAAAAAGAACTGTTACAAAAAATTTCATCTCTATATTTCACATCCTGAAACTACAGAGGATGAGCAAAGGTGCTGGGTTATAGTGACTGGGTTGAATCATTTTATTTATTTAAATAAATATACGCTTCCAGAAATCTATGTTATTCCTAATTCCTCACTGGAACATTTGCCTTATGTAGTGTCTTTAAGAGTTCATGTGGTCTGGCTAGTGCCCAACTAAAGAAAATAATCCTTTGTGTATAACATTCTAATCATTTCCATAGCAACCACTTATGGGTGAAGATGTCACAAAGAGGATTAGAGCTTCAGGTATGGAATAAACAAGAAAGAAACATTACTAAGACAAAGATGCTACTTGTACATTAAATAAATTAGTGGGAAGTAGACAAAATGAAACAGCAGTGTTTTCTAATTAAAAAATTCATTGCAGGCTTAAGTTGCCTGTCAGCGAGGGAACCATCAAATGTGAGTTTGGGCAGATGGTACCTTCTCATCAGGGGTGATAATGGCCCAACTACATGTAACCATTTAGAGATTGGAGCTGTTCTCAGTTTCTCAAAGGGCAGTCCTTTTATCTAGCTGCATAGCAAGAACCATTTTTCAGAAAAACTCTATTATTGTGTATACCTACACCTTGTCATTTCTGTTTTTCATCAAAAATACTCCAATCTCACCTAACCCAAAGAAACTTACTTGGCTTCTAAAGACCAGCTTTCATTCTAGTGGAGGCCACCAGCTGCATTCACACACTAAATCACAGTGGGTATCTGGGAATGTTTCTAAAACTGGAGGGACTTTTGGGGCAAAGACTAATGTTACTATGATATCAAAAAATATCTGCAGTGTAATCCCTTCTAAAGAGATAAACTCCAAACAACCTTGAGACTTTTTCTCTCATCACCTAGAATGGGAAACAGAATTGGGCACATAGTAGGCAATCAAAAACTATTTAAGTCAATAAACCAATGAATGAAATGATAACAGGATATCAAGGACAGAAGTACCTCTTATGTTACTTTCAGAATGTTTCTCCATAAAGTTGAGATTCTAACCTGAGGTCAAAAAACTATAAACGTGAATCCTTCCTTTGCATGAAGATGCCACTCACCTTGTTTGCTAACTGAGATCAGAAATTCTGCCTTAATTCAGGTTCGTTGGAAGTATAAGCTCCTGTTTAGAGTAGAGAAAATTGCCCTGGTTGTGAAGAGGCAAAGCTTGTGAGACAGGCTAAGACTATGGTGTGCTGTAGGTCACAGTAAGCACTAGAGTTGTCTTAAACAATTTCAAGTTAAAACTGTCTATCTCCATAGCTAACCTGTTTTTGTGCCTTTTTTCTAACCTAATTTATTCCAAGTTCATTTGACCTAGAGAAGAATGTTCCTGTAAAAAAAGCAATGGAGAAAAGGATATATGGCCATACACAAGGATAAACCTCAACATGAGAGACATCTAAATTAGAGAAACCAACCATGCTAGTATTGAAAGAAAACATGGGTGAAGTCCTCTTTAGTCATGGGGTAGGGAAAAGCTTTCTAAATGTGTCTTGAAATTCATAGATAATAAAAGATGAAAGCATTTGACAAAAAAATTAAAATAATTTGCATGACCATAAAACATAGAACCATGTATAAACAACAGATGGAGGCATTACTAAAGGATGAAGGCTGGTACAATTTGAGCAATAAAATAAAAGACAGTATTATACAATAACTCATCATTTCAAATTGATATGAATATATGATAAGGGAGAAGGAGTATTTCTTCATTTATTTATGTATATTCTCTACATACATATAAATAGAGATATACATATATATTATTAGACAATGTATACTAACTGTTATAGATGACAGTCACAAAAAGCATGCTAAAATTAAAGGACAAATTTATAGGGAAGAATTAGGATGTTTTTATAGTCTCAAGGTACTTTCCTTAAGAAATTTCAGTTGAAAATTAATAACTAAAAGAAAAGAAACCAAGTGAACACTGTCCTAACCACGCAATCAAAGTAAAGTTGACCAGTAACAAGACCTACTGGCCTGATGAATACTTGATAGGTTGTACTGAGAAGGATAAGGTTATTTCTGTTGTATTTGTGCCCAAATGTATAACCTCCTTCCAGTCTGGAGGAAACAAACCCTGGATGAGGTATCTCAAATATATCCACAAAATAGTCCTTGAAACATCAAGTTCTTTTAAAAAGTTGTTTACACTGTATATATTTGAAGTGTACAAACACTATGCTTTGATGCATATGTAAATAGTGAAATACATACATAAGAAAATTAACATAACCATCTTCTCCATAGTTACTTCTTTTTCTTTTTGTGTTAAGCACATTGAAAATATATTCCCTTAGCATATCATCAATATATGACATAATACTAATTTTGGTCCTATATTTACACATGAGAAATACATACATCCTATGTAACTGCAAGTTGGTACTCTGATGTACAGTGTCCCACTTTCTGCCTCTCCTCACCCTGTTCTACTTTCTGTTTCTATGTATTAAACTTTTAAAAAGAAATTTTCCAGTAAGTGAGATAATGCACTATGTTTCTCTCTCTATCTGGCTTATATCACTTAGTGTAATATTTTGCAGTTCATTTTTGTTCTCATGAATGGCAGTATCTCTTACTTAAATGCCAAATAATATTTTTTACAATGACATTAGGGGAATCTAGATGATGGTATATGAGGATTCCACTACTCTTGACACTTTTCAAAAGTCTGAGATTATTGTGAAATAAAAAGGACAAAAAGGAGTATACATGACATAATAATGTTACAATTCCCATGTCCCCTTATGTTGTAGTCTGGATTTTCAAGGGCATAGATTTAATGCAGGACACATAATTTATAAGATTATTTTATAATATTTACCCCCCCCAATCAAATACAAAGAAGTGCAAGAGATCTGTCTGCATGCTAGAGACACGAAGAATAGAGCTGGATCTCATGGCATGGTCCTGCACCGTTCCAGCCAAAGGCCTAGAGAACACGGCAATTTTTCTTGCAAGTCTTTATCAAGGATCTGCACTGGAGAGACCCGAAGGTCAGTGATGGAAGCTAGAAAGTCTGTGCCAGTGGGGCAAAGGATCTGTGCCAGCAGACAGAGGAATTTGCATGGGAGCCAGGAATGATGCTCAAGGTGAAGACCAGAACTCCCTCAAAGAGAAGAGCAGCCTTCTCTGGGTACAGTGAGGACCCAAGCTCCTCGGAGGTTGAGAACAGCAGAGTTCATATTGGGAAACCCAAAGCTTCTCCAGAAAATCAATAGCATGTAATCTTCCCCTCCTGTTCTCCTTTTGTGCTGTTTGTAACAATCCTTTAAGTGGGCCTTCTACACTCAGTACCATGCTGACTCAGTTCAGCTGGGTGTTCCAAGTTGACCATTAGCAGGCCACCACATCATGTAAGTATGCTTTTTAAGAAATTACAGCAATTATTGGCTAACATTTAATTTTTAAGTATTTGGAAATTTGCAATAAAAGATGCACCAAACAATTTTTATTACATAAACAATCATTGTTAGACATTGACAAACAGTCAAAAAGAAAAACTATCACTCATAATCTTATTATTAATGTTCTTTTTCCATATTTTTCTGTAGATATATGTTATGTGTATGATATGAACATATGTTCACATTTACTTTTTATCATTAGATTCTATTTGGTCATATTCTTTTTACTTAAAAATAAATTAATGATATATTTTGCATAAATACCTACACCCATAGCCTCATTTTTCCTTTCAAATAGACTATGTAATTTTTAACTATGTTTTAGATTTATAGAATAATTAAGAATAGAGAATGTCATATATTTCATATCCAGTTTCCCCTATTACTATATTAGAATGATGTATCTGTCACAATGAACAAATATTAATATGCTAATCTTAAAGTCCTTTACTATGTTCATATTTCCTTATTTTTTACCTAATGTCCTCATCTCCCAAGATCTCATAAAAATACCCATTATATCTGTTGGTATGTCTCTAATTTTCTCTGGGTTGTCACAGTTTCTTAGACTTTGCTTATTCTTGACAACTTTTGCAATTTGAAGAAGCATTTGCCAGATATTTTGTGGCATGTTTGCATTGGAATTTGTTCAGTGTTTTTCCTCAAGATAGGACTGGAATGATGGGTGAAAATATTATGGATGGTATGCTTTAAATATATATAATTTATATATGCTATTTATCCCTCAACAAAGCTAAGAAGAAACAGGTGTTATGGTTTGGATCTCAAGTGTCTCCAAAACTATCACATGTTCAGATGTGAGCCATTTGGAAAGTGAATGGATTATAAAGGTGCTATAGTTGTCAGTGAGTTAATCTAATAATGAATTCATAGCTAAATATACTGTTAGGAGGTAGAGCCTAGTTGGAAGTTCTGCCTCCTAACAGATGAGTTACTGTGGGCATGACCAGGAAAGGTATATTCTTGTTTCTGGCTTCTTTCTCTCTCCATTTCCTGGCTGCCACGGAGTGAGCAGCTGTCCTTGATCATGCCCTTTCATCATGCTGTTTCTGCCTTAGACCAGCCAACCTTAGACTAAACCCACTGAAATTGTGAGCCAATTAAACCTCTCATTCTTTAGAGCGTGAGTTTCAGGCACTATATCTCCATGATGAAAAATATGACCAGTATATAGGGTAATAGAGTTTTAGGGGGGAAGACCACAGAGGTAAAGTGTCACTTGCATCACATCCTATCAAGGATATATTCCACTAACATGATTTATGACTGGTAATATTCACGTTGATCATCTGAATTAGTATTTGCCTGATTTCTCCAAAGTAAAGTCACTGTTTTTCCTTTTCTCCTTCACTCTTTGAAAGGAAGTACTATGGTATGTGCACATAAGGATACAGTTTAATAGCTTCAGAAATATTAATATATTGTTTATTTGACTCATTTCTTTTTTGGCAGACATCTAGAGAGTTTTCAACTTTTAATTATAGCAAAATTATTGCTATACACCCTAACCTAGTATGCACATGTATATTTTCATGTATCACTGATTATTTCTTTTGGATTAAAAGCAAAAGTAAAATTGCTAAAGTATTTGCAAAACAAGGTCTTTGATGCATCATGTCCAGTGGATCTGTAGGATCTCCATGCCAACTCACATTTCCGCCAGCAGGGATTGTAAGCGCATGCCATTTCTTTCTATCTGTGTGTATAGCTGGAGTGAGCAAGGCTGATGTGGGATGATAGAGTGGCAGACGGAAACCAGCTGTGAAAAGAATTTGTCTTTCCTTAGTGTTGTAGGAACCACTGGAAGCTTGTTAGCAAGGGGAGATCTGATCTACTTTGTGAGATCTGTGTTGTCTTCACTTCTTGAGAAGTCCTTTAAATTATGGCTGAGTGTTTCTTTTTGACCTTAGCTCAGAGGTCATGGAAGTAAAAAGATAATGCAACAGATCACCAGCTACGTTTTCTTATGCCAATCAAGTGGGGAAACTCAGAAGGAGGAAATGTAAAGAGAAGAGGGAGTGCTCAGGTGATTTATTCAGAAAGTGTTCGGTGAGGGGAGTAGGGTAGGGCAGAAAATGGGAAAACTTCCCTATGGCTGATGGCTTTCCAAATGGCCCTGCTAACAAAGTCATACTTGCTTGCTGTACACAGCATACTGCCTCAAAATGCAGAGCAACAGAAAGATGAAAGTCAAAACTCCCAGACAGCAGACAGTTTTCTGCTAGTTTTGATTCTTGGCAGAAAATATATTATCCAGGGAAAGCAAAACATAAGGTGGTGCAGGGAGGAGCTGCTCAGAGATAGTTGATATAATCGTATTTGTGAGACACTAGATCTCTCTTTTAGTGTGAGTTAGTAATGTTTCATGCAAGACGTTTATCATACTTGGGATGACAAAAGCCTCATGTAAAGTACCAGAGTCTCCTAAATCTTCATAGCTTTTCAAAAATGAGGATTAAAAAGAATTATAGAGACACTATATGAGCCATTAAATAGACTCATCAGATAACTTTTTAAACATTTAGGGGATAGATGGGATGATAAAAACATTAAAGTGGAAAATGCTGAAACTTCTTATTTTTTTTTTCTCTCTAAAAGGTCTTGTCATTGATTGGGACTTAGAAATACTACGGTTATTTAACCATCTCAGAGAAAAGCCAGATGGCCCATCCATTATAGGACCTACTGAGACTTAGCATTAATCATTAATTACTTATATATAATTTATAATTTCATAGATAGGACCAGATCATCCCACTTAGGTAATTCTCTTGGTGGGATTAGGTTGTGCCATTTGGAAAGTATACTGGCACTTTCAATCCCTAGAGCATTTGACCCTGCTATAGCAGTGTATCATATCTCAATGGCCCAAGTTATTAATATTCATATGAAACATCTAAAAAAGTTTCATCTTGGTGCTCTTTTTTTTTTTGTCAACACATTTTGACCACTAAGAGAGCTGAAAACACTGGCCCTGAATGTTCCCCACCCCCAACTCAGTGGTCTTGCCAGATAAGCATGGTTTTGTTAATCAAAACAACCAATGAGGCAAATAACAAAAACTTCAATATATTCCTCTTAAATTGTACTATGAATTCATAACTATAAGGCTTTTTAGGTGATGTTGTTCTATAGATACTTGGCTAGAACTGAAAGGTTTATCAAGATGCAGGGATTTCAGGGCTAAGTCCCAGACAAACTAGGATAGTTAAAGAGCTTAATGTAGAAGGTCATATGTTTGTAAAAAAGGAAAATATGAGATATCACAATGACTCATGCTTTTTTTTTCTTTTTGTCTACCTCCCCTTGTGTTACTGAAATAGCCTCACACATTTTTGGGTTCTAGCTTAGAGAAGTTGAGTTGTGATTAGTAAGATATAATTATCTGGTCGACAGTTACATGTTTGGCAGACATCATGGTTTAAGAAAGACTTCTAGCACCATTCCCATGTCCCATGGTCAGCCCATATAGCACTATGACATAAACATGTGGGGGCAGAGATCCAATCAGAACACCAACAGATCCCAATAGCACCTTACATCAGAAGAGAAAAGAAAGTGGAAAGAAAACACAACATAAAACATGTGAAGAAGAGCTTCTGTAAAAATTCTTCCAAATCTCACAGCCCATGTTGAAAAGAAACCTTCCACAACATTAACATCAGTCTCAAACAAGCATGTGCAAGTATCAGTAACAAATTGTGAAGTTGGAAGAACTCACAGTAGTAAAATTAATCAACAGTTTCTGGCAAATCATTCTGAAACACTGAATTATTTTTTCCATTTTTTACATAAAAAGAGCATAAAATTGTTGTGTCTAAAGGTCACCAAAGACAATGGAGTTAAAAAAAAAAGCAAAATAAATAAATCAATAGCAAACTACAGCGGTACCTTAGTTCAGAAGCTTGATTCTTTCCATGATTCTAGTTACAAACTGATTTGGATGAGAATACAATTAAATTCAATGGTTAAGTTCAATGTTGACCTTGTGAGGAAATTTGATTTGGTTCTTGTCCAGTTTGGTTTGTAACCAGAAGCATGGAGAGAAAAGTTTATGAACCAAAGTTCCACATGCAAGCCAGGTATGATGGTGCGTGCCTATTATCCCAGCACTTCAGAAGCTGAGACAGGATTGCAAGTGTGAGGCCAGATTGTACATAATGAGGTCACGGTTAGGCTAAACTACCCAGCAACACTCTGTCTGAAAAAAACAAAAATAAATAAATAAACATTTAAAAAAAACCCACAAGTAGATGCACACTTTTTTGGGGGGAAGATATCTTGAGGTTTTACAAAATTTATAATGCCTTGTGAGTTTCCATTTTGGACATCCACTTTTAACTTGATATTCTTCTTGTAATTTTGTATTATTATTAAAGAGGCTCTGTTAAATTTAATTTTCAGGTCCCGCCAAATCTTGAACAATCCTTGAATGGAACTAAGGGCTCAGGAGAAGTGGATTTCTCAGGCTCTCATTTTTTGCTACCTTTCTTTTGTATACTTTCCATATATTTACATGCATACCATTTCTTTAAGTCTATTGTTGGAGCATTTACCTCTTTTAACATATCAAAGGATGGAAAGTTTAAAGAAAAAAATGAAATAATGGATGTGACCAAAGATTCGCAACATGAAGTTTCAAACAAGGATAGAAGGTCTCTTAGAGAAACTTACAAACAGAATGGCCATCTTCAAGGGTGAATGGGTAGATTCTACTAGTAGGCAAGTGGACCAAGAGTGCTGGGCTAGCTTTGAATACTCTGCTCTCTGAGAAGTGTGGTCTCCATCACTTGGTTAACTGAGCAGATTACACGCAGGTACTACACTTTTAAATATACAAAACTATCATACTGTTGCGTCTAGAAAATATAGCCCTTGTTTCATTATGTTTTCTTTTTAGGTTCACTTTAACAGTGTTAGTAATAATAGCTAAAATGTCTTCCTCTTCATGGGAAGTTTGGAGGTAACCTCTTTAATTTTAGCTTGCCTACTAAATATGGCCTTTTTACTCAGTTCAGAGGTTATTTATTTGCTATGGAAATTTCCAACCAGGAGCTGGTACATTCCTTCTTTGACTGTTCCTTTTTTGCTACCATTTATTGAAAGTAACACCATGGGGGCAGTGTTCTGAGGGGCACTCTTTCTAAAAGATTTTCTGTTTGGAAATGTTATTTTGACAAGCAAGGATTCTCAAATATGGATGAACCACATTTTGTCTCTTATTTTACATTTCACACTGCATTTAAAAATACCAGTTCCCATATTTCCATAACAGATGCTGGAGAAGTTTTCTATCCACAACTTTCAGAAGAGAATGTCATTTGATTTAGATTCTTACTTTCTTACTTCTTTGCATTTTATATAATTATGCCATTTCTTTCTGTTAATTAAGTTGTGTGCAATATAATAGAACCATCAATGCAATAACATTCGGCACAAAAAGTCAAGACAATAATACTATACTTATGACTCTGATGATCTAGTTGTCCATATCGTTATATTTTTATATTAACTAAGTGGACAGGGAATATAAGTATTTAGGTATGTATATGTGCACATGCAATATAACTTTCTGCAGAGTCATCTTTGCATTCTTAATATATAAATCCACATTGGAAGGGGTTTTTTTTCCACTTGTGGAAAAGGGTCAGATGTATATACTGCCATATTTAGTGTTCAGTCACATTTGTCCCTTAGGGAAAAGGCTACTCACAGGAAAGGAGGTTAAGATAACTTGGAATTTTAATCGACAAAACATTGTTTCCTTGGAATTATTATTAGCCATTCTATCTTTACCTGTTGTACTATCTGGAATAATCTCAGACATTTAGAAGCATAGGTTATTATTCAGGCTTTTACTATGTCCACATTTGTATTGTAATCTACCTGGGACTCAGACAGATGAAGTTGCTGGTATGCATGCTGAGAGACGGGAAGAGCACTGTGCTGTGTCTCACACTAGAAGTGATATAATCCAGTCTGGAAGCGACGCCTGGGCAGCCCCTCGCTCATACTGGGTTGAAGTACACTCATATAGCTCTGCTCAGCCACATGGAGAGCAGGAGTAAAACTTTTCCCTACACCTTGACCAAAGGGAGGCAGAATTTGTTTCTAAACAGGATTAAGGGCTTTTACCTGGTAAATATTTTAGCTTCTCTCGTCTCTGTACTTAGTATTTAGTCATTTGTGTGGGCCAGTTACTGTGCCAAGTACGAGGGTACAGAATGCTTAAAAGGCTCATTCTTTGCACCCAAGATGAATACACAGAAAAACAGCAGCAGATTTGGGGAAAACTTACCAAGTAAATATTAAGGATACTGAGATTTTCTAGTCTTTCTGAAATCACAATACATTGTCATTTTCCTTACCTTAAACTGTAGGTGATGCTGAAGATTCATAAAGTAAATCAGCATTTGTTTTCTATTACATCAGTTATTCCTAAGACTCACTTGGAATAAGTGATGTAATTAGAGTACAAAAGAAGATTAATCTTCAGTTATTTCACTATTCAAAGAGAAATACACAGGTTTCATTATAAGAACAATGAGCTTATTATAAATAATGGTGTTGACTATTTTTCATACTTCTATTCAAGTCGTTTATATAATTCCATGATGTTTCTATTATTAGGAATAATTAGATAGGGATATCTTGAAATGTGCGGCTTTCAACATGTTATTTTCTTAGGAGAGAAAGTAGACATTCCCCTTGCAGCCATGGCAAAGGACAGTGTGGTTTTACCATTTCTTACCCAGTATACTACACTTTTTTGAATCAGAGAAATGAATTATTATTTTATTGACTATATTTTTTATGATCACTAGCTTATTGTGTCAGGATTTGAAAAAGTTAGGAACTAGTCAGTATATTTCTTTGCTAAATAAAGGGCATGTGTAAGGTTTTAGAACATCTGGACAAAACACTGAATTCTCCTGTTTGGTGAAGACTGGTATTTTTATCTAGTCTCCTCAGTGTCTCCATATTTTTTCCCCACAAATTGGTATTTAAACCTCAAAACCTTTAGCTAACTACATCTGTCATTGATATTTTATTGTTTAATTTTCTTTTTATGGAGCCAAATTACATCTCTCCCACATACAGGAGGCACTTTAACATGTCTAATTTGTCGACATGTTCTATAATGATAATTTCATTGATTTAGAAAGTGACATTATGAGCAACATATGTTCGGTTTAGCAGTAGACCTTGTTATGGCAATCAATTTTTTTACCCTCCAGAACTCAACTATATTCCACATTTAGAGGCAGTATAATCATTTAACCAGTTAATGTACAATGGTTAGAGAGAAAAAAAGAGACAGAGAAACTACTTTTGCTATGCCTTCCTAAAGGAATAAATTTTGATTTTTGTATTTTACAATGTGCATATATTATAACTGTATACCAGAGACAGGTGAAAAGAAACAAGAGTAAAAGCATTAAGCAAAAGAGCCAATGCCATTGAAAGAATGCTTTATAAAAGGCCTTAACTTTTTTCCTTACCATTTCCTGTTCAACCCTAGGCCTTGGTCAACAGCTCTGCAAATATGTCTTCTGTGCCAAATTCTAGGTTTTGCTGAACACATTCATGTTGCTGTGCTTATGTTTTTCCCCCCTTTACGTTTATACTTATTTGGCAAAAAGTCCTAGCTCCAAGACCCAGCTCAGCGGTCGCTTCCACTCAGAGGTTTCCTTGAGCTCCTTCTTCCAATCCACTTGATGTCCCTACCTGTAGTTAGTGTATGTCACCTCTTTCTTACCTGGGGAGAAACTTAGTGACCTTTGTGTGCCTAGCATCTAAGGACCTGGCTTATTGTAGTGCTCAGTAAAGGTGAATTGGATTAAATGTACAATATTTCTATCTGATCCAGTTATTATATATTATAAGGCAGTGATGATGAGCCTTTTAGAACTTTCAATGATAAAAAAAGTCTTCTGTAGCACATGTGCTGTAGCTTTGCCAAATATTTAAGAAGGTCCCGTTTTCCTTATAAAGCAATCATGGCAGGTGTTTGGTGTTGCTGCTGCTGATTTCTAAAGCCAGATAGCAGTTTAGTTCAATATCAATACTGTACAAGACAGAGTTTATAAATGGTATAGGAATACAAGGAAAGACTCATAAATATCTCCAATAAAGTTTCAGTGGGTGACTGCATAAGAAAACTTAAATGGCATAGGAAAATGGAAACAGATTAATAGAGGGACCTTATTTTTACCTAAAAGGAATACTTAGAATTTGTTTTACTGTAGCAACAAGTCCCCAGTACCATCTGTGGGTACTGTGCCTCATTCACAGACAAAAGAATAAGTAGAACATTTTTCTTTGATATAAGAGTCAAATTGTTTTATGTAGATGCCCATGCAGGCAAAAAACAAAACAAAACAAAACAAAGCAAAACAAAACGAAACACCTAGGAAAGTATTCTAAAATGCTTTTCTTTAAAAGAAAAACACATTAATACTGAAAATCTGAGTTGTAATTCATGACAAAGATGGAGTGGACACACATATTTTTTCTAAATCAAGCTAAATACTCTGGATGGTCTACACATACTACAAACACAGGAAAATCCTGTGAAAGGCACAAGGTGGAGGGCTTTGTGCCTTGAGGCTCTGAGTAGGTGGTCAGTTCCCTGAGGATTTTTTTCCCCCTGAAACTGGGAAATGTAGATGCCAACAGTCCAAAAACTCCAGTGAGAGCAGATAAGAAGTCTTAGAAGAAAAGTCTGCTCTCTCTAGACAAAGGAATGTGAAAGGGTAAAAATAGAAAGATAGATACCTTGTAGATAATAACTTCTCTATACCCACTAAGCATAATGACCTAAACCATGGCCTTATCCTGTTTTGAGTGTCCACCTTGTTTTTAAATATTTCCTGAGGAAATGTCATGTATGGAACATCAAGTGCAGTGTTGAATTTCACATGATACAACTTGAATATTATTTAATAATAATTCATTTAATGATTTAATGATTAATAATAATAGTGATATTAATAATATTCATTTAATGATTGTAATAACTCATTAGGAGAATCATTGCTGAATGCCACATTTACCACCTGGGGAAAATGCAGCACACAGAGGTTATACTACTGGCGCAAGCTGGCAAACTCTTATGTGGAAGGAATGGGGTTAGAAATAGGTCCATCTGGCTGAGAGCCCATGTGACTTTCATTTCAATGCACAGTTTTGATGCTGCTTTCAACGTGGAGCGACATGTTACTAGCGTCGAGATTTATACAAGCAATTTGGGATTTTCTCTGGCAATCCAAGGGCCACCAGCAGTGGGTATATATTATATAAGACAATAAATAAAGAAATGTCTTTTATTCTTCACTCTTCACGATGCTGTACTGCCATAGACTATTTAATAGCAACTACATTTCACTTAGGGTGATAGAATCCATTACTCGGATTCAGTTTGTCACCCTGCCAAGCTGGAGAAGCACTCTATTCTCCTCTGATTGAAGAAATATCCCATATAAATGTAAGCATTCACAAACATGGTTATTATTATTATTTTTATTAGTTTCAGCTAATGAGAGTCACTTTTCAAGTCTTATCTAGGAACAAAAAACATTTGATTTGTCAGTAATACAGAAAGGAAGCTGTCCTTTGGGAAATTATAGTCAATAATGGAGCTAAGAATTGGAGTTTGGGTAGTAACAAATGTAAGCTCAAGAGTAATTTACGAAAGGTAGCGCTGACATGGAATATACTTTAAAATCAGCATAAAATAGTGGTAGAAAAGTGGTTAGACTAATCAGGGTGAAGTTTTTAAAACTAAGCTACCATACGTTAAAATTTTATTTTTCTCTATCTACTGGTATCTATCCACCTATTATCTATGTATCTATCTATCTGTATCTATGGTATTTGGTGATTAGACCCAGGGTCTTTGTACTGAGCTACACTTACAGCCCTTCATTTAACTTTATTTTGACACAGGTCTTGCTAAGTTGCCGAGTTGCCCAGGTTGAGCTATAATTTACAGTCTTCCTACCTCAGCCTCACAGAGTGCTGGGATTATAGGTGTGCACCAAGATGCCTTGTGATATTTTATATTTTAGAACTGAATTAAACATCATACTCTCTTAAGAGCATTTTGAAGAATTTCTATCAACATTGCCATAACTTATCAATATCCCAACAGATATAATCAGTAAGTCAATTCCACAAAACCATTCCAAGCCATTTCTAAACAAATTCAGGGATAGAAACATTGACAGAAGGCAAGGATTTGAAAGAAAGAAGAGCAATTATTGCCTTTTCAGTTTGAATGCCATGTTGAAGGGTATAACCGACAACATCTGCATACATAATTAAGTCATTACATAAAGCATAAAGGAGTTAGAAGATTCATGGGGCCTTCACCTTATCATTGAGGAAACTGAAGCCAAGAGTATGAATGGAGAGCTTAAATTTGTACATCCTAGAAAGGAAGATACTGGAATGTACATATGTCATGGTAACTATCCAGAAGTTTTTATTTTTTGCATTTGTTTGTTGCTCAAAACAATAGGAAGGGTTGGGAACAGTGTTAGATGTCTGTAATCTCAGCATTTGGGAGGCTGGGGCAGGACGATTGCTCTGACTTTGAGGCCAGCCTGAACAATAGAGTGAGTTCCAGGCCATCCTGAACTACATGGCAAGATCTTGTTTCAAACAAAAACTAAACCAAAACAAAACAGAAACAAGAAAGAATGGAATTTTTATGGGAAGTGCACAGAAGGGAGATAATTTGCAATGTTTATCTAGTCCCAGGATGATCCCTGGATTCTCCTCTTCCTTAAGTCAGTTTGGGTTGGGACACAAATAGGAGAAAGTGAAAAGAAAAAAACCTGATTGATGGAGAATGTCAATATATTGATTCTAGATTGCTTTAAGTTGATATACAACTTTACTGGTCCTTTTAAGATCAAATAACCATGGTTGTATTTTAAAATAAACCTTATTCTCCTTACTATCCTTACAAAATTATCTAGAGCATCATTATAGTTTTGATTTAAAATTTCCCCTAAGCCTCATGTGCTCATAGCTGAAGCTGTGGAATGATAATTGAAATTAAGAGAGAGGTGGAGCTTACTGGGTGTTAAAGGTGAATTCTCTTGGGAAGAGGCGGGTCACTGTAGGTGTGGCAAGGAATGGGATATCTCTTTTTCAGGCTCTTCCTTCCTGGCTCTCTCCTTAACTTCCTACTTCCAGGCTGCCGTGAGGTGAGCGGCTTTCCTTCCACCGCCTCCCTCTGCCATGCTGTCCTGCCTCGGAGCCAGCTGACTCTGAACGCACGCATGAGCCAAAATAAACCTGTCCTTCAAACTGTGTCAGTTGTGTTTGAGTGAGGAAAGAAGTGACTTAAGACAAGCACTTACCCAGCCAAGAAGCGAGGAATATTGCCAGTGAGATGTGATTTTCAACAAAACTTACGAATCACCTCCAAAGTCACTGGCTGTTCCTGGAAAATATAATACTTCTCTAAATTTTTACCTCCCCTACAATTCTCTTTTTTTCCCTCTCAAAAAGGCATTAACTGTATTTCCAAGAACTTAAACTTTATTTCTTTGACCTCGCAATATCACAAACTCCCTTTTCCATAGAAATAGGATGGCGTTGTGCTTTTAAAACTGAGGAAAAGAAGATGACAGACTGGGAGGTAGCAGGAGAGAGACCCTCTCTGAGAGAGACAGCTCAAATGCCAGAATAAAACACCCTGGAGAGACCCAAACAGATAGAGATGGACTCTCACAATCCGGGGAAAAATTAAACCACAAAAAACCACTTGAATATGAGGTCCTGGGACTACCATCAGAGAAGCTAAGGTCAGCGAGCACGGCGCCCTCCTCGAGCTGCCTGAATTCCTGCCCGACCTGAACAAGCAATCCGCACCATAGTGACTGGCTTGAGCCGCCAGAGCGCGGAGCTGAACAGCCCTGCATCCAGCTCGCCCGGACCAGCCCTGCGCTCGACCCACCCGGAGGCACCGTGAATTCCCACCGCAGCTGCACTGAAGTCAGAGGTCGGGGAGTCCTGCAGTTCTCGGGACGGGCATCTGCACGTGGTGAATGGTGGGAATGGGACCCTCCCACGGGAAAGGGGTAACTGACTGGACGACATGTTGGATTTGGGCAGGACAGCCCTAACTCCATAAGGAAGTGGCTTCAGCTGGTTACTCCCTTCGCCGAGCAGATTGGTGGGATCTGCTTGGATTAGGCTGCGCCCCTGGTGGGGAGACAGTGAGTTGATACAATAATACTTCCCTGAGATCAGTGCACGCTGACACAGTGAAGGCCTGCAAAGGTTGACTGGCCCAGAGGGGAGGAGCTAGCGCACACTGCCCGTGGGTGAACTCCAATCTCTGATAACCTATTGAAAAGGGCTAAAGCTCCTGGCCTGCGCCCTCTAGAGGAGCCTTAACCAACAAGAAATGGGTCTGGGCATTACACTGTACACTTGTATGGAAGGAACCAAAAACATGACGAAAGGGAGAAATAAGAAACAACTCCCAGCCCCCAACCCTGAGAACATTGATCCAGGAGAGGTAAATACAAAAGAGATTGAGGGCAGCAATAATGCAACATCAAACGCAGCATTAGCGGACATAAAGAGATATCTTCAGGACGTTGTAAGCGGGACCAAAACTGAAATATTAATTCAAATTAAACAAGAGATAAGTAGATTAATAAAAGAAGGGCTGGACACCTCTCAAGAAGGCACAGACAGAAGAATGGCAGAGAGGCCTCAGTGAACGAGACAGACAGTGGAGTGGAAGAGCAAAATAGACTATCAATGGCAGAAAAATAGAATAGCAGAAATGAGGCAGAGAAGAATGGCTATAATCTCTAGTATAGAGGGCCTCGAAATAGTAACTGAGAGAAACACAGGCAGAGTAGATCAGGAAATAGGGTCCATTGAGATGCTCTTTATAGGGAGGCAGTGGGACCCAAAACAAGCAGTGCACCCCATGGGAGTGAAAGGGGAGGAATTGTCTAAAAAAAGAAAGGAAGAGGATACTGCTAATGGGGTAACAAGATTTAAAATTTACATTATTCTCACCACTCTGCTTGGATGGATTACGTGCTGTTCCAGTTTGTCTACTTACACTAGACTTGAGGACATGGTCAGCTATCCCAAAAATAAGAGGC
>PVJX010000044.1:340840-455054 GCA_004027295.1 Dolichotis patagonum
TTTGTATTGACTGATTTTATTTAAATCTGTTATGATGGATAGCATCAAGTCTAAGTGTATAGGCAACTACACTGAAGATGACAAGATTCACTAAGATACCCACTCTGGTTTGATTATTACTTGCTTTTGAAGTCTTATAATATCTCCAATGCTTCATTTTTATTAATGTTGTTATACACTGCTGAGACACCATGGTAACTAACCATTGTAGATCACCTTGTATTATGGTTTTATGTGACTTTTCTGCCTCATGCTTTTCTAGGAATTGTTTTGTTTTATCTTGCTTTGTTTTGTTTTTCCTGCTAATACAGAAATGATAGATATACGTGTAGAGACTCATGCAGGTGTAGAGCTTATAAACAGTTTATGAGAACCAACTATATAACACATGTTGAAATGAACAACTACTTTGAAGAAAAAGAGACATTATAATACCCAGTGCTGATTCCATAATGTCATGATGTGAAGTCCAGCAAAACTATCACTTTTCATTCAAAGTGATCTTAGCTTGCTTTGCCTTGTTTAAGTTCAACAAACATTAAGGTATGGACAGCTGTTTTGAGAAGATTGAGAGACACTATGACAGCCATTCTTGGCTTCCCTAATGTCTGGTCTTGAAGACTTGAAATGCCCTTCTCATCCTGCTCAGATCAATTCCATACAAGGTTGTTTCATGTGAATTCCCTGTATGTGACCATATGGACAACTATTTGGACCAAAACAAGAGTCAATATGATAGAGAGTGAATATCTCCAATTGTCTAGTTTTGAAATTTATGTCTCTTACATTGCTTTCTTGTGATCCGCTTTGTTCTGTTTTATTGTGTTTAATTTTACCCTTTTGATATAATTGCACGTATGTTTGCATGGGTAAGATGGATGACCATATCGCTGTTTTTGTCAGATTGTGGAGCAGAACTGTTGACAGTCTCACTGTTTGAATGTCTACTTTACATGTTTTAACTTTGTAAATTGAACAACTATTTCCAAGAAGTCAGTATGTAATTTGTCAAGCAATAATTTTTTAAGGTTTTTTTGTTGTTGTTCTTTTCCTTTTTTCCTTGGAATCCTGTATTGTTGCTACCCTTTATTCTGTTTTGTTTTTTTTTTTGTTTCTCTTTAAATAAAATTATAAAAAATAAATAAAACTGAGGAACCCTACTAGTATTAAAACTTTCTTATGAGTAGATATAAATAAAGTAAATGTAAAAACACTTTTCTTTATGAAGAAATAAAACAATTTCATAGCAAAATAGAGAACAAAGTGATTAATATAGTATGTATTATGATCTTAAAAGAATGTTCAAAATGTTATTCAGAGTATAAGCCATAAACAAAATCATATTTTCTTTTACAAAGAAGAAACAAATAAATAAAAAGTCAAAACTTTCTTTTCAATGTTGCTTCAAAAATATCTCAAGATAAATGGTAATTTGTTTTATTTATGCTACTAGTTTCTTTGTTCACCTTAGAAGTTTTGGATGAGTATCAAAAACTGAATACACATTTTGAGGTAAATGCTAATTAGTGAACAGTTTGAAATTTCTGGAAGAATTTTGAGCAACTGAAACGTTATTCAAATGAACTCAGAGCTAAAAATACATTTCAAAATGCCAACACATCTTTGCCCATCTCTGATACATCGTGTCTCTCTTAATGGATCTGTTTTAACAGTCAAAGAGAATTCTCCTTCTAGGATGCTGGAGACATCGTTTAGAAAAATATTTATTCCAAAATATCTCTTTCAGTTTACCAAAAGTCAAGATTTTTTGAAAGTGCTATCTTCATTTTAATGTGTTCATAGTATGCAGTTTCTCATTAAAACAACATCAACCATTAAAAACAACTCTGAGGAAAGCACAATTCCAGCCACATTGGGGAAAAAATGGTGAATTTAGGGGATATTTAGTATTTTTATAAATGGGTGAAAATTTAAGAAATGCTTAGTATTGACTGTAACTGGATCAAAAATCCTTGTTTCTAATAGATACCACTGAATTAAAGTTTTGAAAAAAGACAAAGCACTTAAATACTACAGTATGTAAAGATGTATAAAAGAAGAATCAATTATAGTCAATCAAGTTAAAACTTCAGAATTTCCTTGGGGGCTAATCAAACTAAAGATCATATCAACATCCAAAACTAAGGAAGATAGGTTCCATATTCCTGTCAGAGAGGGAAACTTACTTCATTGCCTCCTTGTCTGTCCAGTTCCCAAGGGTCCTAAGGATCTACCTTGCCCATGTCAAGATAATGGTTATTTTAGAAGAAAATCCTAAAATTTGATTCTGGAAATATAGTGCCTTTTTTATCAGAACAATTCTACCAAGGGTGAGTAGTATATTATTGTGATTTTGTTAATTAAAGATGTTGAACATATTTTATTTAGTGATAGTGAGTAAATTCAGTATTCTTAATCATTTATATATGTATTTTCTCTTGAGAAATGCCTATTCATGGCTTTTGTTCAAGTTTAAATTGGATTATTTGTTTTACTATTGAGTTTTTTCAGTTAATTATATATTCTATACATTAATCCCTACTGAGATGCATAGTTTGCAAGTGTTTTCTTTAGGTTGTCTCTATTCTCTGCTGTTCCCTCTGATTTGAAGAGTTTCTTATTTGATGCAGTCTCATTTGTTTCCTTTTGATTTTGTTACTTGTGTTTTTGTGGTTTATCAAAAAAATTATTCACCAAACCAATGACTTGAAAGTGTTTATGAACAATTTTATAGTTTTAGGTATTATGCTTAGGTCCTTGATCTGTTTTTGAGTTGATTTTTGTGTATAGTGAGAGATAAGATCTAGTTCATTCTTCTACCTTTGGAAATCTACTTTCCCCCCACTATGTACTGAAGATACTGGCCTTTCTTCAGTGTACTTTCTTAGTGCCTTTGCCAAAAAACTCAGTTGCCTATCAATATGTAGATTAATGTCCAGATTTTCTAAGTGGTCACATTGGTCTGTATATTGGTTTTGATGCCAGTATCTTGTGGTTCTTCTTATTATAGTTTCATAGTGTGTTTGAACTCAGGAATTGTGATGTTTCTGGTTTTGGTCTCTATTCTGGATTGCTTTCTCTGTTCTAGTCTTGTGTGGTTCTCTATGAATTTCATGGTTTTTCTGTTTCTGTAAAGTCATTCTTAATTTTTCTAGTCATCATTTGCCGACTGTTGATAACAAATCAAATGTCACTGATAGTTCATATACAACAATATTTTTCTTGGTGAAACTCACAAGTTGGTGTCTCTTAAGAATCAAATGACATGCTGTAATTCTGTTCTTGAAAAAACCCAGACTTTTTAATTATAAAAATATTTTTGTTGTGAAGACTTTGTTATAAGTTAAGAGGAAGAAAGAAAAAGACATTGATTTGTTTTTAGTTTTCCAATTCAGGCTCTAAGGACATTGTATCTACTTAATTTATTTTACATGACAATGTTCTTTAAAACTATGCAGATTTTTATGGGCATAGAAGTATTTCCTATCCACCCCTAAGGTCTTTCAAATATTTATTAATATGCACAATTAAAAAACCTATAATTTTAATGATTGCATGGAATTAAGATAATGATACTCAATTTATACACATTAATTTTGTCCTCAACCCTTGAGCCCAAAGAACATGCTAGGTACTGTATTTCCCCAGGGATAAAAGTCTTTGCCTGAAATAATGCAACAAGAAGGGGCCCAGAGAGAAAGAAATGCTGCTCACTAGACCTCCCACTTTGCTATAACTGATTGTGACTGTTGACTCTGAAGAACAGATAAATATATATAAGGAAGGGAATTTCCTCTTAGTTTATCTAGAAAGAATTTTTGAAA
This sequence comes from Dolichotis patagonum, assembly GCA_004027295.1. Taxonomy (NCBI): domain Eukaryota; kingdom Metazoa; phylum Chordata; class Mammalia; order Rodentia; family Caviidae; genus Dolichotis; species Dolichotis patagonum. The sequence goes on from PVJX010000044.1 coordinate 344,665, forward strand.
GGTGGTACTTCTGTGGCCCAGACAAAGAGTAAATCCATTACAGAAGCTAAAAATTTAATTCAAGAAAATATTCATTGCACTCCACTTTCAAGAGACGACTCAAAGTAGGTAAGAAGGAGCTAACATATTGATAAAGAGAGGAAGAATTCATGGATCTTGTACACTGATACATTACTTTATTACAAAACTTCCACTTGGTAAATATTAATCAAAGAGAATAAATAGTAGCTTTGAGTTTTACCAATTACTTTTGTTAAACAGACACTAAATATTTGATGATTGGGTATAGATTGCTGTTAAGTTCCAAGTGGTATTTCAGTATAGATTAACAGGGCTAAAATGCATTAAGTAGAGGTAAACAATTGATTAATATTTCAAGCTGGATCTATTTGGCTACTTCTAAAGATTGACCTCAGCCTACTTCAAAATCTCTGCCAAAATCCAGTATTTGGCTTCTGTTCCCAAATGACACAGGAATAACTTTTCATCAGATGCAGTTCTTTGTGTCATTAAGATTTTGCATTTAAAATATGTTTTTAAAAACTCATAAAATGCAAATGTTTATAGTCTCTGAGCAGAAGTTGCAGGCTGTGTGAGAGTACTTTACCCATGCTAAATTGACTAAAATATTACCTGTTTAACATGGCTTAATTATTTTATTAATCTGTGTTACCAGGCAGAACATTTTGTTTTACATCCAGTGAGGTTTTAAATGATAGTTTTAGGATTTGCATTCATTTTTTTAACCCCAAATGACTTTCCTAAGATTTTTATTTCTGCTTACTTTATTATGCATTATATGCTGAATTTCACTGTGGAAAGGAGAGTAGTAATAGATTTGCAACCTGAGCTGAAGCAAGAGTTCAGTCAGGTTACACATAACAATTGCTCATCAAGATTAATTGGGCTCAATCAATGATTTGGCTCATGATTAACAAGGGTTACTTTGGACAAAGAGGTTTTATATAAGTAAACTTAAGTGGTACTCTTCAGCTTTAACTATCTCCACATTTTATTATGTTTTAAAGCAAGACTATAGAGTCAACCCTTACTATATGCTGTGATGGATCTAGTCTCTTCTAAAGCAAGATGGAAGAAGGTAAATTAGTGGTAGGTAGAGAATTTGCTATTTGAAGATGATATGGTCCTTTACTTGGTATTTTATAGTAAAAATAAGCATATTTTAAATTTTGTTGAACAAATCTATAAGTAGAATTCGTATCCCTATTGATAAATTTGTGAGTGACCATATGTCTTGTTCAGTGGTCAAGTCAAAGCTAGAGGTCCAGGGCTTCTAACTATAACACAGTTGTCACTGTGACATTGTCCTGTCTTTCTTAATAAAAAGGAGCTCAATTGGATCCATTTGAATGGGCTAAATTATAGTCACGTGGGACTAACGATGTACCGAGAAATGCTGAAGTTCAGTCAAGTGAACTGGTTTGTAACGTCTGTACTCTGTGAACTAACTGGAAAACAATTGCCTTTCATCCATTCAAAATAGGATGTATATGGATTGTTGTAATCTCTAGCTCCAAAATCAGAATCAACATTTGTTGCATGCTTATTGTGTGCTGTATATTATGGTAATTATTACCTCTATCAAACTTTATAGTAGCAGCTTGATGACATTTGTCATAAGCTGTGATCCAATTCAGCATTAAACATGTGACTTGGACCTTATGATCCACCTGTGCCTATGAAATAGATATGACTTCTTCCCACTTCAGGGAACCCCCAGATACCAGGTAGTAATTGATCATATCAAGACAGGGCCCCAGAAAGTCTGGCTTCAGAGCTATTAGGCTCTTCATAGAACTGAATAGAAAACTTGACCAATACTTTCATAAAATGTAAAAAAAAATACAAAGCTTATAGTAATTAATTATTTGGGAAAAGAAGTTAGTTTAACTTCCTCAGAATTAAAAGAATACTTAATCATTTATATTTGCTTCTTTAAATATTTGGTTTTAAGAAATACGGGCAATTGGCAGCATGAGCAATCAGATTCGTTATGAGACAGTGATAACCTGCTGGTTTTACTTTTTGCCTAGGTGCAGTGAGGATTCAGTAGCAACAACTGCCCAGGATGAGGTCTTTGGTAGGCTTCTGGGTAATATTTTACTGTAATTCTTAGACTTCAGCCACTTTCAGCAGAGCCTCCCATTTAGGTTTTTTTCCTTGTAAATGAATTGAGGAAGGAAACAAAAAACAAAAAACAAAAAACAAAACAAAAACCCAGATGGTCTCCTTAGCGCAGAACCATTGAGCACTTATGTGTGTCTGCAGCAGCATGTTGTTTACTCCAGTTGTGTTTATACATCTAACAGTGTGTTAACTGTGCAAACACAGTAAAGCATAGCTTCCCCTACTTGACTGTTGAGGGTCCTGCAAACACTGTCTGCTGGAGCGCAGCATTCTGACATTGCTCCTATTCCCTTGGTATTTCTGAGACTGAGTGATAAACCATATTCTGTGACCAGCCAGGTGAAACAGGGGAAAATACCAATAGGAACGAAGACAAGATAAGCAAAATGTATTGATCAGCAGTAACAGTGTGATTCTGTGTTTTGGAGGCATCTACACGACTTATGCAGGTAGGGACCTCCAGCTTTTTCATTGCATAAAATTGATGATAAGATTGCCATTTTGCCCTGCCCAGTGGTAAAGCCAAAGTTAGAGCCCCCCGGTAAGAAGTCTTATACCCATATTGGGAAGTCATCAAAATGGCAAAAGGATTGACAGAGGAGATGTGTCTGATTCAAATTTTCCAATATTCTTTGGTTTCCTGTTAATAACGAAATAGTACCCACTTTCAAATGTGGGTTCTCAGATGTGTTAGTTTACAATCCTAGATGCTTGAAGAACATTAGGTTGGTTAGGAAAGACAGCATTTATAGGTAACTTTCTTCAAAATTTCATTTCCCATATTTCAGAGATAATAATTATCTTCTCTCCCTGTTTTCCACACCAACTATGAAGTTACATAATTTAAATGAATGCATCTTTTCACTGAAGTAGAAAAATTATAGTTCATGAATTTGACATTATAATATCACTAGGAAATAAGATTATGCCATCATTTTAATTATATATAATGATTTAGGAATACTAGGGTAAGGTGAGGGTGAAGAAAGTTTTCCCAGAAAATTAATATCTGTAAAGACACTAACAGAAACCTAGAGCACAATGCTTCCCTTCGAGAGGATTGGGGAGAAATCTTCTGTACACATTAAAATTTTGCTAGATCAAGTAAATGTATCATTCCTGCCCTCTCCCTTCAAGTGAGTGTGCTGCTTTTTATTTTTTTTCATTTAAATTATTGCATAATTTTCTCCTGTATTTTACTTCCCAGAGGTCAACATGTGGCTTAAAGTTAGTAACAAGCTATATCTCTTTGTTTGGGAGACATGAGGTTAACGATTATATACATGAAATGTTTCATCTCCATTACATAAAAGAAGAGAACTAAATGTAAATTTATATTTCACATAATGGGCTGAAATTTTCCTTCATGAATAAAAGTAATGGCCTATAAAGTAGTTTAAAAAGCCACTCAGGAGCGTGTTTTGATTAGGTGTCTGTATTTGACAAAGATACATTATTTTCTTAATAAGTTTCATTGTCTTTGGTGATTCCTCTCCTCGAAGGAAAGGAAAAACTAGTAAATTAAAGGTACAAGCTAGCATGTTAAAAAAAAAGTTTCAGTAGCAGAACCCAAATTATTTTATTACCACACCAACTGAGCCACTGATACTTCACAATTCATGAACAAATTTTCCATTACTATGGAGTCATGGTTTTATTGACTGTTATAAAATCACCATTTGTATCTTTTTTATCCTGCTGTGCTTCTATTTTATTGGAAAAGTCCTGTAACAGGTATAACATCAGCTCAGATTACCAAGAAATCTATAAAAGAGTTTCCTGCTACTATCTTTGGTACAGATTGAAAGAATACATTACGATCCCACTGAGTCTCTGATAAAAACCGTGATTCACAGGCCCCTATGATTCATCCTTCACTGTTAGATAGCTGGGCTTTATCCACTCTATTAAATTATGGGAGCATTTTACTGGTATTGATTAGTTGTGTTAGGTATAATTAATATTTAGGCACAAACTTTGGGCATAGGACAAAAAAAAAATTGCTGTGCACAGGAATGTTCCAACAACAGGTTATCTTTGCTAGTGTTTTGGTTGAACTGATTGCTTTTGCTTTCGACACTAAAGCACAGTGAGCACCTGGGGTTAGACTGGAAATAAGAAAAAGAGCATAACTGTGAAAGAAAAGCACCTTGACTTAATTTTGTGGTTATATCTTCCCCATCAAGAATAATCACTTTCTAAATGACTAGTCAATATAATTTTTACAAATATGTGTGCTGTATGCAGATAGTTCAAGAACTCTGTGACCTGTATCTTTTTAATTTTAATGGAAGAACATCTATTGCCCTTGAATGGTGATGGTGTAAGAATTTCTTTCTATGCATGATCATATTTGTGGGTCACCTACAGCAAACAGCAATGAACAAAATGTATTTCGTGTTTTGGGTAGTTTGATTGTCTAACTTAAAGGCTGGGGACTGCACCATTAAAAGTTCTGTGTAAGTGGTGTGGAACAAAGATTTATTTATTCCAGTAACTGAAAATGCAAAGGGCCCATTTTATCTCTTTACAGCTTTTGATGAACTATACTAGCTACAAATATACTGTTTTATACCATGGCTTTATTCTTTAAAGTGATCCATGAAGTTTTTAAAATTTTAGCTTACTTTCGTATTGACTCTTCTAAGATTTTAGAGATGCTTTATTTTTATTTCTGATATCTCTTCAATTGTTGTGTCTCTTAGAATTTGAACTTAAATTTCCTGCTTTCTGTCACTCAGCAATCACTTAAAAACAGTGGCGAGCTCTTGACTAAGTCATCCAGAGATGAATCTTCTGTATGGTGGAAATAAAGCTCTTGTGTAATATATACTAGTTCCAATAAATTAGATTTTTAAAAATATATGGCTTCTTCTATATATGTTTGTCTAAGGTCGAGATGAGAAGATAGTATAGCTTGTAGATCTGCTAACAGAATTATTTGTCAGTAAACTATAAGCATGTGGATACAAAAAAGAAGCATTTAAACATTCACTTTTATCTTTGAGGGAAGTTATTTTTTCTATAATTAAAAGTTATCCCTTAGAAGGAATTAATCCAAAACACCTGTCCTTGGCACTGACTGCAATGATTGTAATTCTGTTGGTATGTCACAGGGGCACATATAACCTTCTTTTATTGTGTCAGCCCAAGGGCACACTTGATCTCATTGGTGTGAATTAACTTACTGGCCAAGCTGTAGAAATATGGAAGGTAGAGTCTGATTGTTTTTCCAAGTTCACACTGCCTTTTTTCCTCTTGAATAGGAATATTCCTAGCTACAGGAGCTCCCTAACTCTGATGGCTACTTGCTAATTAGTTATAATTCAACTACCATCTTGATTTCTATTCCAGGTCAATATTAGTAACTGTACTGTATGCTTTCTTTAGTCTGCCAGACAAAATTTTATTCCGCTAAGGATAATGCTGATAAAGTTGGTAACAACAAAGTGATTGTTATGGATGGTGTTTAAATGTTCCCCCCTCCCCAAAGCCACATGTGGTCATAGATGGGGCTTTTTAGAGGTGGCTGGATCTAGACTGTGTGATTAATTCATGGTGCATTGCTAGGATTAAGGGTCACTGATGACTAAATCAGTTCACTGATTGGCTTGGCACTTCCCTAATGCCATAGCCTAGATAGAATATAAAAGGGGCAGAAAAAAGCTGCTAAGGTCTCCTGCTTGCTGTGCTACCTTTTGTCTTTCAAAAACTGTTTCTCCTCTGTAATGCATGCCTTCCCTGTCACCCTGCTTCAGAGCCGCTCACTATGAACTGAAACCTCTAAAAACTGTGAGCTAAATAAATGTTTCCTTGCGTAACTTGTGTGTGTTAGGTATTGTGTCTCAGGAATGAAGAAAGTAACTAACATAGTAATTATAGACAAAACAAGAGTGGTTAAAAGTAAAAAATGCACTTTAGAAAGTTGTACCAATTTAAAGGATAGCCTCAAGGGAAATTATATGTTTTCTAGTGGTCAAAGGTGTTTGATCTTTGCTGCTGCTTTTTTTTTTCTTTCATGAGACAGGGTCTCACTGTGTAATTCAGGCTGGCCTTGAGCGCACTATGTGGCCTAGGCTTGCTTCAAACAAACAGTGCCTCTTTCCTTAGCTTCCTGAGTGCTAGAGTCACAGGCATATGCCACCATGTCCAGTTTTTTTGATCTTTTTAATCATCATTAATCATTGCCTGACAGTGGAGTCTTAATATGGATCTCACTGTTCTCAAATCATCTACACACATTTTCTTTGGGTTTATTGCTAGCTCAACCCATTCATAATGGTTCACCTTGTCTTTGATTAAATCATATAAGTATACTGGAATCATTAAGTCTTAGAGGTAATTAAAAATGACTCAGAACTGCATGACATTCAAAAATTTGAACCTGTTTTTAAACTTTACCCAGTTAGTTTATATATAAAAGTTCCTGAAGGACCATTCAGATTTATGTGCAGTTCTTAGAATGGACACGAGCACTATGGTGGTAGACAGGCATATGAGAGATACCACTGGAGGTTTATTAGACAGCATGGCCCTATGTTGGGTTTCTCCCGTTGTTCAGATTATTGCTAGTTAGGTAACATGTACTTATTGAGCTTCCCAATGTGTTGTCCAATGTTTCGGGTTCTGGGTGCAGCCAAAGAAAATGGCGTCATTACCACATGGGGCATGCACACTAGGAATGAGAAAAGTCTAAAGACTTGTAAAAACAATTTCAGGAATATACCCTGTGAATAAGATGGGAGAGGTTCATGGTAAACTGCAGTGGCTTGAGGCTAGGGAAGCTCTAAGCAGGTGAAAAAGGTCTTTTGAGGAGCGATCATTGAGGTTGGGACAATGACTTCCGAAAAGGTGTCACAAACAAAAGGAACAGCAGACAAGAGGGCTTTTTAATGGAGATAACCTCAATGTGCTGTGTGATAGAAGTGAGGCCAGTGTGATAATTGTGTTGTGAGTAATGAAAGAGATGGTGGGAAGTGAGGGTCAGAGTTTGGAGGACTGGTATATTCTAGTAAGTATTGAAATTCACCCTAAATATCATGAAAAGTAGAGGACTTCAAGCTTTAGGAAAATTACTTTGTGGACAGAGTAACATTAAGGACATTACTGCATTCCCCTTGGGCAAGGTCACCGGTGTTTGCACTAGGGGGTAATGATGGAGAGGGGGGTGGTGATTTGATTTGGCATATATTTTGGAGGATTTTTTAGGAATGTGAATCAAAGAAAGGATGAATTTTAGAATTGGGAGAGGATTGGGTATATGAGAGGACTGTGAAGAATCGTAAGTTTCACTTTAGCTGTGTTAAGCTTGAGGTGCCCATTTAATTTTCCAGATGAAGATGTCAAGTAGGAACTATGTCCATTAATAAGTGACTCAGTGCAGTGGTCCACACATCCTGGATGTACAGATTGTATCTGAAGTCATGGGATTGGATGACATCATAGGAGCAGAATTTAGGAGAGGAAGGTAGAGGACAAGGCCCTGTAAACTCTGCACTGTTTATTGCTTTGTAAAGGAAATAGTTCAATAAAGGACTTTTGATTACAAAAAGTCTCCTGACTTGAAATGTAGAAAAAAAGCCAAACTTGGTAAATGTTAATCATGGAAGTAAAGAGAATAAAATGATGAAAAAGAATGTAGTCGATCATGACTGGTGAAGTGCCGGTGAAGTGTTAAGTAAGAACTGTCCACTCTGACCATTTTTGTCTCTTGTGAGGATGCAAATCTTCTCTGACAGATGATCATGGTGGCTATCTATCATGGAAGCCTGAGCTGCCCTGCCATTATTCAAAGGCAGGAACTTTCCCTATTTTGATAAATTCTAGTTCTTTGTGTTTGTATCTTACTAATCTCCAAGAGCTTTCATAAAATAACCTGCAGAGACAGGCTGAAATCTTTTGAGACAAAGAAAGTCACAGAAAAAAAAGCCCTAAAAACTGTTTCATAAAGAGGAAAATGATGGCATAAGAAATTGAGGATCACTTGAGCGTAGTACTAACATAGCTTCTTCCTTGAAAACTCAGATGAGTGATTTGCCATCCTCCCATGGGATAAACAAGTACTACAATAAATATAATCATTTCCCCACTTATTTTCATGGTGCACATAGTCAGTCCCTACAGGTAACCTCCATATGCAGTAACTGGGGCAATTGCTCCAGGTCTCTTGGGGACTTTGGATGCCAGGTAGCAAATGCAGTATAATTGTGACTCAAAAAGGCAAATTTGTAATCAATAAGAAAAGAAGCTTTTGATATAACAGTAAAAATATAAATTCCATAATGTCATAATTCCTAGACTATGTGGTTTATCGGTTTAACTTTCAGCAACTGAGATGAATTGAATTCCAAATTCGCCCTTCTAAACAATAGCAATTCATAAATTTCTGGGTTTATGCATTAATATAAAGAACAACTGGCATGGGGGGAAAAAGAAAAGGAAAGATAATTGTATTACTAATCTCAATTAGTTCATCAAAAGAACAGTTTGAGCTTTCCTTGTTTGATCAGTTTTTATGCTTATCTCTTGTAATCTGAGCAACTACCCTGAAGATAACAATATGCAATATATTAACCATTGTCAGTCTCCTATTATTTTGTTTGACATTCTGTATCATCATTTTTATTGTTTTTTTTTTCATTTAAAATTTTTTTTTTAAAAAAGCAGTGATTCTTAATGAGGAGATGGATGTTTTTCCTCTTGGGAGACATTTGACAAAGTCTAGAGGCAAAGTTTTGCTTTTTAACATTGTGGGGTAGTTGTTGCATCTGGTAAGATACAGCTAAACTTCCCACAACTGGAAAGTCCCCTAAAACACAATACGCTGGCTCTATGTCAACCATGTCGAAGAAAATTATATAAGACCTTTAAAAAGCATAGCTAATTCTTAGCCTACATATTAATTTTAAAATGGTTTGAGAGTACAATCTTGTTAGTTCATTTTTCTGACTGTTATACCATTATATAACCAATGACGATGACTCAGTTTTATGCCATTTATTTCACTTTTGAAAAAAGAAAATGAAAGGTATTACATTAGAAGTACACAAAATGTTTGTAGCTTTCTACTGAGTCCATTAATGCATTTAGCATTTCTTGTGAAGTTGTTGCATGTCACTGATATTGCAGATGGAACCCCTACTGCTCCCGAGACAAAATCTGACATTTTAAAGTCATTCTAAGAGAGGAACAAAAACGAAAAAACAATTGGATTTTAAGCTCACCAGGTTGTGGGTAGCCAGTGAAATTGATTTTCAACCAAACAATTCATTCCTTAATTATATTATCAGATCAAAAACAAAACTTCTGCTGCACTCAGTTATGCTTACAAAATGGTGTTACATAGAGATGATGTTTAAATATATACTTCTTGTATAAACAATACTCACTGATTAAACTATTTACTATTTCTATGTAATTATATGTATTCAAAGATATAAAACCTTGAACTTAATATTCAAGATAAGAGTCACTTATTTCAAATCCATTCCTTTACCTTCACTTATGATTATAATGACTTTGTTATTGAAATCACCTACTTGAACATTTTAATTTAAATCCATTTTTCCTCTGTATTCTTTGTAAAGTATACTGTTTGTATGTGACATATCCTGTTAAAGGAAGTAGTTTTAATTTGCTGTTTAAAGTGCTTCTTGAATGCTTGCAAAGTGCAAAGTGGCTGTCAGAGCTCTGTGAGTTTTCATCACTATATTGTGGAACTGTGAACCAAAACTTCTTTCTGGAGTTGTGGAATGTAGCACAGAGCTAGATGCCATTAGGGAAGGAATGGATGAAGTGCCACTTTTAGCTACCATTGTTCACCCAAGCACCAAGTCATCTGGTTCCTTTGGGAGACTGGACTACGACAGTACTATTTGGTCGGAAAGTTGAGGGTGTTCTAATATTTACAAAGCAACCATGTTCCTAGTAAGAGTAAGATATCACAAACTAGTGCCAATTAAGGGAGTTCAAAAAACCTGGGTTCTAGATTTTAAAATTTATTGCAATTACTATTATTTATGTATTAATGGTTGTAAAGGGATTAGTTGATTTTCTCTCAATTTAAGAGCTTTGGCCATTATCTTGACATTTTCTTGTTAATGATCAGAAATAACAGAACTATACATTCCCGCTTTCCTTTGGAAACTGAGTAGCTTGACCAGTAAGTATTATTTTAAAATTGGAGCATCTCATAGGCCTTTACCTGTTTCATCAAGATGCCTTATTATTGCTGGTTCGGCAGTTACTTCCTAGTCACTAATTCTAATGAAAAGGAATATCTTTTACAGCACAGGAGTTTTACTAGTTTCAAAATTGGGAGTAATAGTAGGATTGGGGAGGAAAAATAAGAATAAAAATAAAGATTTAAAATCAAAGGATGCTGAAATATTAAGAAGAAGTTTAGAAAAGGGAAAGGAAAACTGGAGATTTCTTTTCAAAGGAGTCACCAAACTCTGGGATTACATTCTTTCTGAATGTTAATTACAGTCTTTACCTTGGCATTTTGCTCTCATATCAGAGAAGCAATTACTAGCCTAATTCAAATTCATAGCAGCCATTAACAATGAACAAACAGATACATTATTTTAATTCCATTTGCTGCTTCCTTTTTGCTGATGTATTGACCCATGAAGCCTTGACTGGATGTCCTATAATTGGCATTTGGCAAAGGTTGTTATCATCATCATCCTTTCTATACGTGAGTATGTATTAAGCATATACTGCCTACATAACACTTTACAAAGGCAGCCAGCTTAAAAACCGCAGGCCAGAAATACCTTGGCTTTTTTAGAATTTATATAATGATGGCTTCTTTATTTTAGATAAAAATTTATTGCGGTGTGTGTGTGTGTGTGTGTGTATGTGTGTGTGTCTGTCTGTCTGTCTGGAAGGCATATTAGTAATTTTCCTATAATTGAAACAAACTACTCAGCATCTGGAAATTAAAGGGGTGGAGGTTTATTTTGGCTCATGGTTTCAGAGAGTTTGGTTCATGGTTGGCTGGCTTTAAGATGGAAATGGTATGGCAGAATACAGTGGAGTAAAACTGCTCATCCTATGGCAGCCAGGAAGCAGAAAAGGAAATAGAGAGAAAATGGAGGAGCCAGTCAAGAATAAAACATTTTAGGTTTCCCCTAAGTTACTCTTCTCTTCTGGCCAGGATACAATTCCTATAAGCACGTTCTGTTGTAGACTCATCATGTTATTAATCCAATAAAGGGTATGGTGCCCCCAAGGTTAAATCACATCTCCAAAGCTCTGCCTTTGAAGGCATGAAACTTTGAGGGTACATTTTAGATCTAAACTGTAACAGAAATTTAAAAATGAATAGTAACATTAATAGGATTATTATTTATTAACAAATATCATTTTAATCATGGTCTGTTATTTCAACTATATATGTAGAACTTTATTCTTGGTTCAGTAGTACAATTTATATCTGACTTCAGGGCAAGATTCTACAATGAAAAGTAGTAAATAAAAATAAAATAAGAGAAATAGTTCCAAAATGACTTATCTATAACATTTTCTTATCATGAAGCCCTATACTCTCTTCTTTTGTATTACTTGTGTACTCTGATATTTCGTGAGTTTGCTTTTAGTTCTTCAGGGTCATTTAATGTCATTGTTTTGTGCCCCCAAACATCGGTCCTTATATAACTGAATTAGTTTAACTAGAAGAATATCAGTGTTCCTCAGCACCATGATAATCTAGTGAGCTACTGGAACCCATTCAACTTCTTGGATCTCAGTGGCCTCATCTGTAAAGCTAGATGGTGGGGCTCTGCAGTGCCTTCCAGTTCTGCGATTTTATTTACATATTTATTTAAGACATATGTTCATTATAGAATATAAACATCTTTTAATATCTAGTGGTTTTCAACTTATGGACGGGGCTAGACTTCTGAAATATTATGCAACAGGAAAATTTGTTTATTACTGATACTCCTTCTTTTATGGCTTCAATTTTTCTCCTTGCCTCAAATACTCAGGGCTGTAATGACATCTCTTCCTCAAATCAGTGCCGAACATCTTCATAGCATGAAGACAACAGTTGCCAATAATTGTTGAAATATTACACTTCTCTGAACTAGTTCCATTTTAACTTGCACTAATAATATAGATTGAAGAGAGTAAACAAACAAACAAAAAAAGCCAGAATCATATCTATTCCCTTTTTTATCTTTATATATTTAAGATCCTAAGGAAGATGAATTGTAAAATTCCACAGAGGCAGATTCAGTTATAGAGTTTTTCCTTGATTTTTCAATTTGTACAGTTGATCAAGCTAAACACACAGATTATTGAAGAAAAAAGTGTAAGAATTGGATTTGCCATTCTAATACAAGTCTAACAAGATAGATAAACACTTGCATACAAGATAAATAAAAATTTGAAGTTTGTAATACTAAATACTGTACCAGTTTAGGGAAAATTGTTAGGGAATTTATGGAAATGAATGCAATTGGTGTTACAATCACAGTTGATCCAAGTTTTTAATATGTGGTTTCTCATGTGATTTTCTTGTGTATCTAATCAGTGTGAATACTATTGTGTTCTCTTGATCCCCTAATTCCCTGAGCTGATTCCCTTCTTTTGCTTTTCCCTTCCCTTCATCGATGTCTTTATTTCTGTTTCCTACACAAGATTTGGCTTTTAGAAAACTTGGGGTCTTGCTGTCCTTTTTACACGTTTTGCTCCTGTGAATTCTCCCACGTTTTTCTTTTTGGCAGATCCTTTCTGTTTTTTCACTTTTCATTTCCACCTCGAGTGTTCTCAAGGTCAGGGCCCTTCTGCACTGAGCAGACCTGCTGAATTAAGGACGAGAGAGGATGCTGATGGAGATTTCAGGGACAGAGGAACAGTCAGGCTAGTGGCTTGAACAGGAAGCTGGAAGAATGCAAACTTTGTTTCAAACCTATTCGTTCATTCATTCGCCCACTGTTTCATTACACAAAAGTGTATTTTGTGTCATTCTATGCCAAGTGCCATGCTAAGCATCAGGAATAAGGATAAGCAGTCAAACCTGGTTTCTGTCCTTATGGATCGTGTGGTCCACATGGAAGATAATATCAAAACAACATGATTTATCCAGTACCATTGGGAAAAGTATAGGTAGAAGGAACTCCAGCCCTGGCTGGGTTTCCTGAAAGAAGTTTCATATGCTCTGAAAATTGAAAGATGAGGCTGAAATGGCCAAGGGAAAGGACAATTCCAGGCTAAGAAAATAATTCTCTAAATGGCACACTGAAGAAAATTTAAAAGTGTTACAAGTTGTTCAGTTTGGCCAGAATGTACAGTGTAGTACGAATGAATGATGGCAAACCATTAGAGATATTGTAAGTAGGGTGAACACCTAATCATCTGTGCATTTTTGACAGTGATAAGGAATACATGAATAATTACGCTGGCATAGCAGTGTAACTCAGAATGATACAGGACAAAATAGAACATGTGGCCTCTTACAAATCAATAGTTATTTGTACATTTATAGGCATCCTATTCCTTATAGCTAAAGTGGGATGCATGTTTATCCAGTTGCATAAACATGTTAAAGAATCAACACTACTCTGATTCCAGAAGGGCAGAAGTGAAGGGAGAGATGAACCCAGAGAAATCATACACTTCCGATCCCCTAAGTACTAAGTGACAAGTGGGATATTTTGGCCTTCACTTTAGATTTTTGGGTATAATTTTAGGTGAGGTGACTTCATCTTTCTCTTGCACTGTTTGTTCCCTCTCCTTGAAGTTCAAATATAGCTTTCTCACTTCAGAGTAGGAAACCCAGTGTCTTAGATGCAAATGCTTCAGTGAGTTACCCCATTGCTAAGGAAAAGGCTGACCCTGAGCTTTGCAGCTCCACACAGAGAAGGAGCAGACTTCTGAGCCATCAAAGAAAAGAGAAGAAAATAGGACTCATGTGTTCACAGTTTGAGAGCTTCACACATTTATTTTGTGATTCTGTGTTTATTTGTAGAAGAATCCAGAGAGAACTGGGTCAGACGGATAGAAAGGGAAGTGACAGAGAGAGAAAAGTTCTTATATAAGGTTTTTCGTGTCCTAAATGGTTAATCTGGATATAGAATAGGTGGGCATTTTAATGAGGATGTTGCCTTCTCTTGCAGTTATATGTCATGAACATAATTATACTTCTATAGTTATGGGAGTGTAGACCCAATAAACACAATACATGAAAGAAACATAGAAAGGCAAGAGGAGGGAAAGAGCAGTATGCCTTTGGGGGGGTCATGGGGCCTGAACTCTCCAGCCAAAGAGCCTAAAGAAACTGGCATCTATATTCCTCTTCCACAGATGGTGATCATCAGTCTTTTAATTCTGTAGTTGGAAATGAAGTACCCCTTGATGTATGTTTGATTATTAATTATTATATTATTGTTCATTATTTCTGAAAAGTAATAACATGTTTAATAAAAATCTGAGTTACAATAATGAAAAGCATTTAGATAATTTCAAGCATTTCAACCTCCTGAGGACTTCAATTTGATTTCTAAAATACAGTAGGAACTTCCTAATTCAGACTAATGACAGAGAGCCCCATTGTGAATTACCAAATTTTGCAGATGAGTGGGTATGCAAACAGACAGAAAAAAAAATCAAGGAAAGTAAATCACACAATATGCTTTCTCCATTTATTTTGACAATGGTGGCTCAGATTTAACAGTCTATGATAAAAATTCCCTGTATGTCAGGAAATGTACTGTAGCTTGTTTCATAAAGATAATGAAGTCTTGGTAATCAGAAATCTCACTCTAGGACTCAAACATTAAATCTTTGCTCAGAGATGGCATTGGGACTGCAGGGGTTTCAAATAATTATCTGGCTTACAGAGTACTGAAGCGAGAACGATAGAAGTTCTACTGTAAATGCAAAGTGAGGAACAGAGGCAAAACGATATTTTGATCCAGATCACAAATGCCATATATATATTTATAAAATGCAATATATACATATATTGCTATTATGGATGTCACAAGGCAGAAGAGATCTGGTGTATGTTCTCTTACCCAACCTCCTACTCTACTATGTTCCTATATTGAATAGCATTTTATGATTCTTCTTTCAAGAAATAGGGAATCAAACTTACCTATACACAATTCTCCTTTGTTTGAGACAGGGCTGTATGGACATTTTGGTGTGGTGAATGAGACTCAGGCCCAGGGTAATGCCAGGATTCAGAAATTAATGCTCCTACATTTTTTTTGCCTATCATTTTATATTATCTTCTGCTCCTCTGCCTTCTATTAACATTGATAAATGGTCCCCGGTCCTGGTTGCACAATAGAACCACCTGCGGAGCTATTTAAAGCACTCCCCATCTCTAGACATTCTGCTCTAATTGATGGTTGAGAGCCATTGGGAGATGATGGATAGTTGGAAAGCTCTTATTTTTGTGGGGAGTCTTCAGTGTTCTATTCTGTGTTCATAGGAAAGCCACAATGGTGAGGGTATATCTGGATGCTAGGGTGGTGTAGAGGGCCGTTCTCTCTGTTGGCTGTTTTTGGTCAGCACCACTCATGGGGAGGTGAAGAGGTCAGCAGGGGTCCAGGGATCAGTGCAAGTGAGTCTGAGTTCACATTCCACACTAACTAGCTGTGTGATGTTCTGTCACGTACTTAAGGTCTCCCCATTCAGATTTCTTCCTCTGAAAAATGATGATAAAAGCACCTCTATCTAGCGTTGCAATGAAATGACTTCATGCATATAAAATGTTTAGAAGAGTTCTCGGCAAATAGTAAAAACTGTAAAATGACTAGCTATTATTCTACAGAATCTGCAGATCAAGGACTGAGGAGTTAGAACACATTGCTTCTCCATGTGTGCAGGGTTTGAAGAGATCAGCCTGGGGCCTGCAGGAGATGGCAGAATTGCTTTGAGCTGTTGTGAAGGTAAGTGTGACTCTTTGGGGTTACCCCTGCAAGTGATTTTAAACACAGTTGGTTTTCTGAGAACTTTGACATTGTGCCTATTTGGAGAAGATGATTTATATTAAGAAGTCTTCAGAGAAATAAAATGCTTGTGTTGGAAGAGGTACACCTGAGTTATAATGAAATTCAGTTTGTCATTGAAAATGGATCTGAAACGGATTTTAGAGGGAGGGATACTTCTTAAAATACTTGCTTATTTGTGGAAAAAAGGGCTGGAAATGTAACAAGCTTGGTTATGATGTCACGAACATTGGCACAACTATAGTGATTCATCTGACTGGGGTAGGGGAGATACAAGCTAGATTAAATTTTAAAGGCTCTTGGGGGAAGAGGCATAAATGGGTGAATCAAGTGAAAAG
Organism: Dolichotis patagonum; assembly: GCA_004027295.1. NCBI lineage: Eukaryota > Metazoa > Chordata > Mammalia > Rodentia > Caviidae > Dolichotis > Dolichotis patagonum. The sequence goes on from PVJX010000044.1 coordinate 361,118, forward strand.
GTGATTTCTGGCAAGAAGTAATATATTAAGTATACTCCACCATTCTCTAAAGTTAGATTTAGATTTATTAAAAATTGGCCAAATATTCATTTGGTGGATAGTCTCCCCCCATTTTTAGCATTTACATTTTAGGCCTCTTTTTCCTATTCTTCATCTTTCTGTGTCAATTCAGCCTGGGCTCATGGAATAGAATACAAGTTTAATACTGGCTTAAGCTAAAACCAATTAGGAAAGCAAATCCACTGCTCCCCTCAAAAATCAAACATCACATACCAGAATCAAGGCAAAATGACTTTTAGATTGTCTGTTATTTGGGAATATCTGTACTGCAGCTCCTTCAATTACCAAGTCTAATTTGGAGTTGACTGCAAATTTAAGCACTTTTAGTCAGAGAAGTTTATGAGTCATTCTGACTAAATCTAATTCATTTGTACAGTATTTCTCGGGCAAAGGTGGTTAGCTAGGGATTCATCTAACAGCATGAGGGACTTTCTAAAGGTCTCTAAGTGAGGTAGCAACAGAAATGGAAAAACGAGATATAGCTTTCTTTGTCCTCATCCTGTACTACCTCATGGTTGGCCAAACTTGACTGCTGGCAACTTGTGACTGCTCCTGGCCCAGCCTCCGAGTCACAATTAATTTCCCTTTTCCTCTACTCACACTCCAACATGCAGATGCTATTTTGGAGAAAAAAGCCAGGTTGCATAATGTTTATACATATAATGTTTATGTGTATTCCTAGACTACTGTGCACATCTTATGGAAACCTTGGAGACCATGCTATTTGGAAATAATTGAAAGGGTGCATGCTAATTTGGAGGCTGTGACAGCACTGTAACCAAAATTTACAGTTGCAAATGGTTGACAACTCAGCTCTTGGGTGATAAGAGAGTGATGGGAATCTGATTTGATGGAATGACCCCACCTGACATGTGAACAAAGAAACCTGCATATCTAATTTTAACCAAGCTCTGGAGATTTCCAGTAATTGACATTTGGAGCCGAGGCTCATACTTGTCCCAGTTCCTGGGGGATATTTGCATCTTTTTCTGTGTTTCAGTTTCATCTGTCTAATCCTCCTGAGCATGTTGGGAAGGTTTTCCTTCCACTTGTGAAAGACACCTTCCCTGCTCAATCCTCCTCCCTGCTGCTGCTTGCCTGCCCGCACTGTTTCTGTCTTGGCCTTAGTCCTAGAACCTGGCCTTTTTATTCCAAAAGAAATACAAATACCATTGAGTTTCTATGAGTCACTGGAGCTGAGTGATGCTAATAAACCTACATTTAGGTTTTAGAGTTAGTATTTATTAGTGGTACAAAGGGAGATGTTAAGGTTGAGTCCTTGAGTTGAGTTACAGCAAATGGAATAATAAAGCCAGAATTTGCCATTGTGGGGCTTCACACACACATTTCCCACACAGGTTAGTGGCTGAATGTAGCATCAATGGGTTGCTCATGGGCTTTTCCTTCTCCTTGTTCCTTCTGCATGGGCTTCTCATTTAGCCTTATTAAATTTCCTATGTTTGGTCTCTTATTCTACCTGTTCCTGAGTAAAGCCTCTTTCCATGAGATGATTCAGTGACTAACTGATGCTGAGGTACAATAGACAGATACATCTATGTGCTTGCTTCTTAGAGGGCTGTTAGCATTTTGGTAGGGACAAAGCCTGAAGCCAAAGGAATAAACGTTTTGTCTAGGGATCCCAGATATCTAGAAGTGATGATATTCTCAACTTCAGGTGTGGTTAGAGGCCCTTTCCAAAATTATAGAAATGTCAGCAGTTAAGTATTTATGCCCTTACTGTTTCTATGTGTATAAGATTAGTCTCCTCTAAAATGGAGGTGAAAGAAAGGTTGTAAAATCTGAAAACTATGTTTCAGGATACCATTCTGCTCTTCCCAGTAGATTATCAAAGCCACCATTCAGGAAGGACAAAGCCCATCACTGCAATTGAAAAGCTAGAAGTTGTTTGTCAGGGCTCCAAAAGAACACAATCTTCAACGAGATTAGAAAGATCCAGGAGGGTCTAGCCTTCTTGTTGATCTCTTGCCCTGGAGCTCCCGCCTCACTGGTCTTCTTCCAATTCCTCAAATATGCATGTCTTTCTGTGGGTAGCCGGCATCTCTGCCCATGCTGGATGCATAACAGGCCGTCTGCTGGATGCCACTTCCACATCTCTCTCCTCTCCTGCCTCATTCCTCCTGTCTAAGTAGCTAAGATCACTCTACAGATTCTATATCACATGTCGTCTCTGCAGGAAATACTTTGATGATTGGGTCCTATGTGCTTCTTATTTTCTCTACTCTTATCCATTATAAGGCTAAGACAAGTTGCAATTATATATCATTTTGTGCTACTGTTTGGTAACTCTGTTAGTCAGTCATGTATCACTAGGGCAAAATACATGATATAAACAATTTAAAGGAGGAAAGTTTATTTTGGTTCCTAGTTTCAGATCATGGTCATCTGGCTCCAATGTTTCTGAGTTCAGGGTGAGACTGAAGTATATTGATTAAAGGGTGTGGTGGAAGAAATTGCTTAGCTCGTGATAGCCAGGAAAGAGAGGGGGTGAGAGAGAAAGAGCAAGAAAGGAAGGGACTGGGAGCTCGACAGTTACCAAGACCATACCCTCATGATTTACTCCCTCCAGCTAGGCTTCACCTCCTGTTACCATTATCTTCCAAGAATCCCATCACATTAGAGCACTCACGATCTAATTGCCTTTCAAAAGCCCCACTTCTGCAAACATGAGCCTTTTAGCAGGGGACATATTTGATCCAAACCACAATTCAACTTCCTGAATCTCCATCTCTAGAGGAATGAGGACCGTGAATGAACTGCTCACCATCAGTATCTTCATCTCTACCACAGTGCCTGGTACAGAGGTTCAAAGAGAATTTGTTATGATAAGATTGAGTTTATCTGTGTAACCAGCAATTTATACTGATTACCCCAATTATGTAATCATTATTGGGATAGTTACTTTGTGATTAGAGGGAAAGTAATGTAAATGCTGTTGTCTTTGGAAACATGTATTATTTTCTTTGGTAAACTTAATATGTCTATATCTACATATGCAAATATAGATGTACAGCATAATTGGCATAATACTTGATTTTCCAAGGGCTCTTTTAAATCTAGTAGCATATTTGCTCATTAAAAAAAAATCTCTGTGAAGAAAGTAAGACATTTTATTTTGGGAATATTAAGGTATATATATTTCTAGTTACATATATACACATATACAATACTAGCTACTATATAATATACTACCATTGTTACCTAACATACTAGCATGTGGTATTATAATTATATATTATATTGTGTATATTATCATATATTTGAATTTACTAGTATATATATTTAGTAAAGCTACACTGTAGGCTTGTTGCAAGGATAGAAATCATTACTGAGTTTGGTAATCAGGAGTGATGATTAAACAATACATAGGTGTTGCTGAAAAGACTGGCTCTCTACAAAATTTGCTGCTTATTGGATTGTGAAAATGGCTCTTTAAGTTTTACACCATCTTTTGCTGTTTGCTTATGACTATGAATCAGTGAATGCTATATATATTTTTTTTTTGAGACAGGGTCTTGCTTTGCAGTACAGGCCCATTTTGAACTCACTTTGTAGCCCAGGCTGACCTTGAACTCACAGAGATCTTCCTGCCTCAGTCTCCCAATGGCTGGCATTACAGGTGTGCACCACTATGCCTGGCCTTATAAGATAGTCTTTATTTCTGACTTTTCTGTAGAGTGAGACAGAATAAAACAGTCAGCCAGGAAGTAGCTGAGCCTAAGATATGTTTGTGATTAGATATGAGACCTATTCAATCCTATGGTTTATTGAGACGATTTATCCGTCTTTTGCATGAATTATTCTGAAAACAAATGGAGATGCAATCTTGAAAAGATAAACAGTTTCTCATTTTTTAAAATAGATAGAATTAAGAACAACAAAAAAAGAAAGTTACCACACAAATATCATTTTTTTTGCATCAAACCCTTTGCCAACCACATCATATGTTTTATCTTCCTTATTAATTCTTCCTCCATTTTGAAATATGTAGATATCATTTGCTTGTCGTAGACGAGGCATGTCAATCTGTAGCCTGCAGGTTGGACATACTTGTTTTCTAACAAAAATAGTTAGAAATAAAATTGTTACCTGTACAATGCATTGCATTATACATTTTATATGTGGGCCAGGATAATTCCTTTTCACGTGATGTGACATGGCAAGCCAGATGTGCCCAACCAACAGGCCATAAAACTTAGATGCAGAACAAAGCAAAAGGAAGTCATTTAGTGTGTATGAAGTCAAAGGAATAGCCTGATTTGTGGAATCGTTCTACTACTCTGAGCTAGTTAATCAGTTCCATTGTCTTGACATGTTGTTTTTCAGTTACATTGATTATTCTACCATAGATTTATTGTCTTGTCCTATTAGATAAGTTTTCAGGATCTATGAAATGAAATAACTGCCATCATAGCAGGACTTGATGTTACCATGCCAACTGTAATGGCTGAATGTTTGTGTGCCCCCACATTCATATGCTAAACCTAATCCCTTAGGAGGTAGTGCTGAGAAATGAGGCCTGGTACTTAGCTCCTGAAGGCTCTGTTTTCATGATAGGATTAGTGGGACTCCAGAAAGCTAGCTCGTACCTATTCACCATGTGAGGCGCACAGCTAGAATTGGTAGCCTGGCAACTGGACAAGGTTCCCCACTGGATCCTAACAATATCGATACTCTGAAGCAGGTCCTGCAGTCTCTAAGACCATAAGAAATAAATGTCTGTTGTTTATAAGTTGCTAGACTTGTACTAGACTGGATAGTTTAGTATGTTTTTTATAGTAACTCAAGCAGACTGAGACCCTCAATGATGTTTGCAGAAGTGGTCTCCAAAGAGCTTCTAACTTCCAATACCTTGCTCCAAGCAATACTCTGGTACTCCTTTGAAATAGGTTTTCTGTGATCTTTCTATTTATGATGGACAGGTTGGACAGGTTGTCACTGAAGAGCTTTTTGGGAATGTGTTACCAATTCTCTATACTTCAGTCCCTTGCAGATATTCTACAATATTTTGTATATAACAAAACAAAAGCAAAACAAACAGAAACAAACCATGTCACACTGATAATCTCCAGGACTTGGTAATGCTCCCACCTTGTTATGTATTACCCTCTATGCCTATGCTTGGTGTCCCCCAAATTCAGGTTGGATGATTGATCCAGCTGAACAGCTATTTCTTTTGCCTTATTTAAATCGGGTGTAAAAATAACATATGTGATTCATGATACCATCATCTTAAATACATCTTATTTAATTTATAAATATATGTGTGAAAGTATAAACAAAATTTTTTATTGAAAATGAGATATTATAGTACCCATTGATTATTCTCTGTTATTCGGTTCAGAATGCCCTGTAATTCTTTCACTCTTCAAATGGTTTTATACTTTTTTGTTATGTTTGATATTATTGTATTTGAAACTATGCTCAACTATAGCAGAGAAAAAAATATTGTGATAGCTACTGTTAATGTCCGGTTGTCTTAATGTTAAGTATTGTGTTGCCTATGTTGTCCGGTTCCAATCTGCTCTGCACTGACCTCTTTTGTCTTATCCTCTTTAAAATAAAATGGAAAAAAAAAATACATGGATGCTAAGATTGAGGAATATTATCTGATAAGATAACATGAGCAAAAAAAAAAAAGTAAGTGTTCTAAGGGCATAGACTTTAAAAGGCTGATTGTGATTTTAAAAGGGGTTTTGTGTCCTGGTGGTCTGTCTCCAAGACCTGTGCTAGTGCCAGTCGGTGTGTACTGACAGGGCACTTGATGGAAGCAGGTGAGCATTTTTATTTAGTTTTCTTTGTTATTTAGAAAGTTGTACATTTTATATACAGGGTGCTGCATATACACATATATGGATAACTCTAAGATACATAGATAATTTTAATCATACAGAGTGCTACAACTTGTAAACATGATTATTTGGCATAAGTGAAGGCTAAACAAAGTAGTTTTAGACTGTAGTCTGTATCACAGCATGGCCTAGAGGATATCACTTGCAACTCAGACAATAGAATGAATTTGTCAAAAGAGGGGACAACATAAGGTTCTGAAATTTTCCAGTATGAAGTCAGAGACTCTTTTAGTAAGAAGGAGACCCTTGCCGTCTTAGGAGGCAGTGAAGAAAGAGAGTGAGTTCAGGACATGGAGAGTAATTATGAAGAGAAAGCACAGCACTGACTGAGACTGCAGCTCGCGGTACGTGTCCATGTCTGTTATAGCTCAGGTGGCCCAGAGACTGTCCCTCTTTTAACCTCATCCTCAGTGTGGCTACTCCAACCCTGCCACAAGGGTCCCTGCATGGAGATCTGAGTGGTGCTCACAGTGTTCTCGATCTACACATGGTGACTGAAATGGCCTGAGAAATGTTTCCTGAAGGAGTTCACACTTGATTTCTTCATGAAGTTCAGTAGAAAAATATTGTGTAGGTATAGAATATTGTTAGCATATATGTATTTAAATGAGTTTGTAGCATAATGTGGCCCCAGACTTCACTTCTGTTTTAAAGTCTTCAGTGTGATATAAGACTGCGTAGAGCTTAGAGGACACACCCAGTTATTTGCTAATTTAAGTTCTTTGTAAAATCTCTTTTCTACTATGATGATCTGACTGTTTTTTCAGGAGTTTGAGAGTAAATTCATCGGCATAAAACTATCCTTGAGTGACTTTTCTTAATACTTTTAAGCCAATATGTTAAAAAATTTTTAAAGCAATGTAAAGCATATTAAAATGCTAGCATTAAATTTTCATGTGATGACTGTGTAAAATGTGGTCTTCTAACCTTATATATTACAAAGGTGATAAAAATTATGGCACTCAGAAGAGCTGCTATTCATTTTTACACAACAAATTATATTATCGTTGGTTCATCATTTTAAGGGAAGCAAAGTGCTATAGATGCTATAAATCTTGTAATAAATGTGCAATGGACACTTAGTGAATGCAGTGAGGCCCTGTGTTACCTCCCAGACTTTCTCTATATAGGCTATATTTCAGATATCCTTTTGGCTTGTTCCTTTGTGGGATGCTATTACCTGTAAATCTGAGAATCTAGTTAACTACAAACAGGTAGCACATAGGTAGTGTTTAGACCACACTGGAGATCAGTAATAGTATTTTCTATGAGTGGTCATAGGAGTGGCATCTTTGAAAGTCAAGCATTGCTTCCCCATTACATATGTGGAAATCCTCTCCAGATCTGCTTTTAAATAAGCATTTCACTTCCTACCTTCAAGGGCTTTGCAGTGTGGGCTGTATTGCTAGCTCCAAGCTGAGATTTTAAGACCTACAGTTCTTGTCTTGATAAGAGAGAACTTAGACCATTTGCTGAAAGGCTAAAATGAAAGGAATGCAGGTAAAATTCTAAATCTAAAAATAAAACTCTAGATTGTAACTGTAACAACTCAGGGAATCATTTAACCAATGTGCTAATCTTGTTTATGAATATTATAAAAGTAACAGCAATGGTAGTCCTTGCTGGGAATACGGGCCTCAGAAAGAACCACAGTAGTCTTTCTATCCTTCAATCATGAATAAGAATAGAAGAGATGATTTTATTACCAGACCCTTTGAGAAGGCCTTTGTTCCTCCTAGAAGAAATTCCCAGACATTCAGGCTGTTCCGATCATTTTTCTTTCTCCTGCTTCAGGTAGCAAAGTGACAGCGGGTTGGGAGTGTAAATGTTGGGGCAATAGAAATTATGTAAATGTTGCATTCCAGCAAGAAAACTTTCGACCCCTTGAGGTCTTTTAAACAGCATTAATTCTCAAAATCAGATACAAAATTTAACTTTTTCATGCTCATAATGATTTCATAAAGAAAAACTCGTTAGTAAAGGTGACAAATATAAGTTGTATTGAACATTTAAATTCAGAAACCTCACTGAGTGCCCTAGGGAGATATTTACCCAGCCAATGACTCGCTGATGCTATTAAGAAGTAATTTATTCAAGAAAGTCTCCATTCATGAGTTTACATAAGAACAATATCTCCTTTACAAAGGCTTGTATTCTCAGTATATCACATACTTAATCTACAGTGACTTTTGGTTAAATTTTTCATTAGGTTGGTTCAATAGTATTTGGTAATTTTAATTCAGTTTTATGAGATCCCAAGTTCACATTTATAAGAAGAGAAATGCAAAGGAAAGAAATTTTTAAAGAGCATTTTTCATCTCTGGTGAGTTCATTATAGCAAATCTGGGGTGGAGGAAAGTTAACCTTCAGTATTTCTAAGGCAGACTTTTGGGCAGAGACTACGGACATCTGCTTCAAAAATCATTCAGATCTATAGTATCTGTGCATCCATCCTATGAGAGATTCTTCTGTGAAGTGTTGAAAAATAAAGTCTAAGTGTAGAGTGTTTTTCATGAGTTTAGGTGTGCAGAACCCAAACAGGTGAGAGCTAGATGCTACGTGTTCCTGAAACAGTTAAGGAGCACATGAATCCCAGAGATCAGGAATTTAGTAGGAGAACCGTTCTCTGACAAGAATATGAAGTCAGAATGGGCTTGGAGTCCCACAGACAGGGCCAGGCACTGTACCAGCCATCCCCAAATGGCAATATGAGCCTGTTTTGGGCAGAAAATATTACTTTCTGATTCAGAAGGAAACAGCCTGAGGAATGTGGTGGATTCAGTGATTCCAAGGTGATGGGGAATTTGCTCAGCTTGAGTAAAGTGTGGCTGAGCTAACACAAGACTGTGGAAAAAAACTAGAAAAAAGCATCTGAACTGCAGAAAAGTTAGATTTTTCAGGAATTAACTTTTCTGTTACAGCTAGCTGATTTAGACTTCCATGGTGATAATTTAACCTCCTTTCCAGCAAATCTACAGGCCATACAAGGCGCAGCCTTCTTCCTTATCAACCCATTAAAAAATCTAACACAATTTGGGAACAGTGGAGTCCTCTTCCAACAATATTGCCTGTGTACTGACGTTGCTGCATTTTAGAAAAAGACGCCCCATCATTTATTGTCATATCTTGCAGTGGAGTCTTAAAAAACTAGCTGAGGCTGGTATTGATGACTATGACATGTGGGACTGATAAACCCAGGGTTTCCTAATCCTTGGCCCACCACTGCCTTTCCACAGAGGCCTTGGCCCTCTGACTCCTCATATACAGGAAAAAGGCTCTGATACCATCATTTGAGATGTATTAAAAAGTGAGGTGGATTATGTGCTGTCCATATGTCACTTTTAATTTACTAAGAACCTGATTTTTGTTACCGTCTGTATTATTTATAGAAACGCTCTTGGTTTATGCAAGAAACAGACTTTTTTGCTCTTGTTCCAGCTCACAGCAGAGGAGGAACTGCCTCTTTTTTTTTTCCTTGATAGAGGTCTTAGGCTACTGAGTTATCTTCAAATGAAGTTGGAATTCAAATAAAAATCTTCTTAGTACTTAGATTTTGGCCTCTGAACACAATATAAAAGCTTAAAACCCAAAGTAAAAAAGCTCCATGTATTAGGTTTATATGGACTTTATAGTCTGTCTAAGATTCATTTTAATATTCTGTAGAAATGGATCTACAGAATATATTGTATGTGATTGTCATCATTGTTTTAAGTTATGGCCCTGTTTTTTAAAAGATATAATGAAGTGAAATGATGAAAATGATATTTAACTATATTTCACTGTTTAAATCACACATTTTTTAAAAATCATCAATTGGTGGTTAAATGTTTCTTAAATACTAGGGAATGTTTTATGATTTAATATTTGCCTAAAAACAGAAGGAAATATGTAAAACTACATTATTTTATCCTATAAACTTCTAGAAGGCAGAATTTGGTTTTGTTTCCTTTGGTTTCCTAGATGGGAGGATCACAATCTGAGCAGACATATGTACCTGTGATTTTGCCATTCCTATACTCTCATCAAAACCACACTATTCACATAGCAAGTAAAGAGTTTACTGATTTTTAAACACATTTACCTTGTCCTAAAAACTCTTTAAAGCTCATCATTACTCCTAATAAATTGATATTTTGGTCTCTGGTGGTCATCTGTGCTTAGCCTCCTGTCTTTTTGGTTTCACTGTGGTCAGAGAGAGTGCATCATTATGTGGGAAATCTTAACCTTCAGTGGTTAAAAGCTCAAAGAAATAGCTCCCAGTGCTGAGAATATTACATGTTTGATGGTTTTCCTAAAGACTTCACAGCCTATGTACCTAGTTTCTGAGATTCAGAAGATTCAGAATAGCATGTTCTATTTTTGTGATGGAAGTCAGCCTAATTTGACGAAGCTTTCACTGTTATTTTTGAGTTTTAAAACTTTGTTTTAGTAAAACTTCTGCCAATGGGGAAGGCTTTCTACACCTCATATGCATATGCCAGGAGAGAATAAAGAACACAGAACAGTAGCAGTCAAATTTCAAACTCATTTTGTTTTGACTCTTGTTCCAATTATCATGGTCTTCACATCATTGGAGGAACAAACTAAACTAGTGAGATCTCATGATTTTAGGAAACCTATGAAAGTCCTATTACTTTATATAATGTTAGCTCCTATTACAACACCCAGAACCCTACAGCATCCTACAGCTTTTCATCCTACAGAACCCTACAGCTTTTTCTCTTCATCCTCCAGTATAAATCCTAGGCCATTTGTAAAGTCTCTATCATAGGAAATTTCCCAAGGGGTTATAAATCCTACCTCAAAATGTAGGAAATCTATGAAAAAAAATTTTGTGTGTGCAAGTAGGAAGCCAGGTGATGGTAGACATTTTAGGAAGGGGTGGAGTTAAAGGATGGAAAAGAAAAGAAAATCCAGAGATCCTGGAGACATTCTGTCTTAATGACTTTTGTCTTTGGCCTCATTAGTATATCTCTAGGGATTTAAAGAGTCTAAATTGGTTTTCTGTCATTCTCTCAATTAGAGAGGCTAATGATAATACTAATGTACACTGTGAACAACAAAATGTGTAAAATATTTTCCCTCCCATAACCAAGCCAATCACATATGACCCAGATCACAACTGCTGTCCAGGTAATACATATGTATTTTAGGATTAAGTGTCTTTGTTCTTTCCCATCTGTGCTCTAAATCTGTGCCATATGTCACCTAACAAGGTCTTTTCCATTATTCTTTTCTTCAGTTCAGTGCATGTTGTTCCTCTTGTCCCTTGAAAATTAGCCTGTCTGTAATCAGAAATCACTTCACCTCACAGTTCAGTGCACCTACTGTAGATGTGGCAAACGCTTGTTTACGGGGCTGGTAATTGGATTAAAACATTGAAAGGAAACAGAAAATGGGAATGCATTTAAAAAAAATGAAAAGCACAACAATGAAAATCAACAAAACCAAAACCAAAGCAAATTAAAAATTCTAATGAACAAAATTGCTATTAATAAGAATTATTTTCAGTAATAGTGCTCCCTCATATTCAATTGCAACAATATTTAACAATTTAAGAGAAGGAGAAAAAGGATGTGCAAATAGTCTTCCTGGGAGAATGACTTGAAAATGCTTGATTAGTTTCTGTGTATCTTCCCGGCTGTCTTGAAAGATAGACTGTGCATAAATCTTCACTATGTCCAGATACCAAAATAATATAGTAGGAAAGGCTTTGTGTTATACTATTTAAGAGAGAAAATTAATTATTTTTTGAAATTGGATATTGTTTTGATACATGAAAGCACTAAAAAGACAACAAATGTGATCTATTTTAGCATCTTTCTGAATTGTGTAAATGGGTGGCATGTGGCACAGTTGTGCCATGGTGCCAATTCAGGAATGATGAACTCATACACAATTGACAGTTTCATCTCCAAAAGTCAGCCCATATATTATTTTTCTGAATATTCTCCTAATACTGTATTCAAAATACTTGTTAACAAGAAGCTGGTATTTTGAGGAAACAAAACACCTTATGATAAAACAAAACCAATAATGATTTAGTTATGTGAAATCAGTCATACAGAAATACCAATATCCAAGACACAGGCTCTCACGTAATATGCCCAAGGTACAATGACCAGACTCAACAGTAAGCAGAGAGAGAAAATTCCAAAGAGAAGCAAAAGAAATGCTTGTGTCCCAGAAAGTGCGAAAAGCAGGAGACTGAGAATGTCAGAAGCACAGGTGCAAACCATTGCCACTACCTTTGCAGCAGGCACTCTGGAGACTGTCCATTTCAAGTCTGCACAAGAAGCCAGCTCTTACCTGATTCCCTGGATCACTCCTTACTGCAGCTTTATAGACCTAAAAAAGAAAGAAGAAAAAAAAACACAGAAGGAAGAAGTGAAGTACAATCCTTCAATTTTATGCAAGAAAGATACTCTATGAAAACCTATACTTTTAAAAACTTACTTCTTTGTAGCAAAAAGTTGGAGTGAAGTTATGTGTAGCAGTTAAGAAAGTCCGATTAATTTTGTTATTTGCTCTTCTAAATTGCTCATTGACCTAACAGACAGGCAGATGGGAAATCTTGGAGAAGTTCATCTTCATCAGAGCAAAATTATATGGCCACATTAATGATTTCTGATTTCTATTGCATTGTGCAAATAAGACTTTACTAGAATTGGTTTAAATTACCTTGGGGATATTGATACTTGATAGATACCTTTATTTTATTTGTATTAACTAGGGGAAGAAGAAAATTAGTGGCTCTTTTCTGCTGCAGGACTTCTATTGAGGGATTTACTGTTAGGAATACTGTGAGAATTCATCTATTTTATTTACATGGTTGACTTAGAACATTAGTCAGTCGTTCTGGTGAAATGTTTATTAATGCTTATTCCCCACATATAACAGTGTTACTTTTTTAGCTAAGCAATAATACTAGGTTCTAAAATGTGTTAGACGAGTTACAGTTGATTTTTTTTGAGTCAGTGATTTTTCTGAGTGTCAGTGTAGTTAGACTGAACTAAGAGTAATAAGAATATCTTGCTAGACATAGGCAGTCAAAAAAGTCAATTCTTAAGCCATTGAATCCACTGTCCTAAATCAGGAGTTGATTAACTATGGGCTATGAGCCCAACACAGCCTGCTTCCTGTTTTAATATGATCCATGAACTTGGAATGACTTTTACCTTTTTTAAGTGGTGGAGAAAAAAACCAAGAATTTTTTGTTGTGTTAAAAAAAAAAAAAACTAGAGTCCATAAAGTGTTTCTGGGGTACAGGTATACATATAAACCTTTGTTTCCATATTGTTTGTAACTGCTCTCACGCTACATTGGAAGGTGAGCAGTTGGAATGAGAAGGTGCGGTCTGTATATCCTACAAGACTGGCCACTTGACCATTTAAGAAATTAACTGACTTCTGGCCTAGGTTGTACCTGATTTTCTTTCTTTTGGGTAGGTAAAGAGGTAATATAATGAGTTCCTAAATGTTGAGGTTGATTGTTAAATGTGTGTTATTTTTTCAGGCACTAAAATAAAGATGATTGTATTATGTTCTGGCTCCTATAGGTCATTTACAGCTGACCTGAGAGGTGTCCTTCTGCCGAATGGAACCCTTGGCGGTCAGCACTGGAAGGTCTAGGCTGGCATCGTTGATATACTGTAGATGGTTAGGGTATCTATTTTTTTCTGATAAGACTTCAAGAATATTATTGATATTTTATAATTATATACAGAACACTAACTCAATATAGAGTATAAAAAATAAACCTCAAAAACTCAGAACACAGTATGCATCTATATAAAGTGAATAGTTACCAAGTCTACTTTTCTTCTGGTAATAAGACTTTGAGTCTGTACTTAATATTTATGAGTATATCTAGAACATTAAATGAATATGGAACAAGTAATGAATCTTGAAAGAAGTAAAACAACATTTACATATACACTACATGAAGTTCAAAAATTTCCATATCTATATGAAGTATACTTATGATACTAAAGCATTTATATGAAGTTCAAGATCTTCAGTGAAAGATTAACCTTGCCTGAAGACAGGTCTGGCATTTTTCCTTAGCTCCTGGGAGGCAATTTCTAAGCCCTTGGAATGATCTTTTTGGTATGAGAATCACTGTTTACCTGGGGCCCTTCGATGATACCATATAGTCTATGACAGCACTGTGATTTATGATGTAGGCTTAGGACTGTGCACTATCAGCTTGACTGCTGCCATCACGGGAGGCAAAGGTCAGCCACGCAGATGGTCAAACATGTTTCTGTAACAGGCTCAATAAAATCTCTGGAGAGCAAGGCTTGGTGGGCTCCTATCATTGGCAATACTGCAAATATATTGTCTCATAATGTTTATGGGAAAAGAAAGTTTTGCCCACAGAATTCCACACGGAAAAAACCCCCAAAACCCTTGCACTTATAACTGTCCTGGATCCTGCGCCATGTGCTTCCTCTCATGGTTGGTTTTAATTGGATGCTTTTCACGGTGCTAAATCATAACTGTGAACATAATAGTTTTCTTGAGCTGTGAATTGTAGCAAATTACTGAATCTGAGGGTGGCCTTGGAGAGAACTTGTGATGGGTATCAGAAATGAGGGTGGCCTTGAACAGTGAACATGTGTACATGTTTTTGTGCATTTACATTGCATCTATATGTACATTTACAAAAATCATGCTAGGGGTGTGTGTGTGTGTGTGTGTGTGTTTGTGATGACTGGTAGATTCTAGGAAGTTAAATGTATTACATTTCTTGATCTGATGGTGGTTAAATGAGTAATTTTTAGAAGCCATATATCTATTTTATATCTGTCTTATGTACCCTTCTATATTTATAATATCTCAACATTTAAAAAGAGGAAAAACATCTAATTGAATATTTTGTTATAAACACACACATATATACATATACACATATGCACACAGAATTCAGTGCAGTAACTAAAGCATTTGGTTACACAAAATTACCATTCTATCATTAGTCATCTTTGTTTCAAAGACTGTAGTTTATTTTTTATAAGAAAGCTAACACTAAGACCAGTTCAGTTTTTACATATTCCCTCTTGCCCCACCCCCAACCATTCTTCTGGTAAGTGCAGGTACAATTTTATAATCAAGTATTATTGTAGCGGTTTATAGCAATTTTCTTAAAGGGGGAGGGGGAATTACATGAAACCTTTCCTGAGATTCTTTTATTTTAGTTTAGTGGTTCAAAGATCATAGTCCCAATTTTTCATAATCATAAGCGTGAATATTGCTTTTGCTTTGCTTTATTTGCTTTATTCTGGAGTCTTAGAACTTTTATTCCACTGCTGACATGTGTGTGTTGGAAAGGAATGCGTGATTTAGCTTGTTCTTAGTTCACGGTAGCAGTATGAAGCATGTCCAGCTGTCTGATAGAGCCACATCTGACACTGTGAGCTGTGACTTATTCTATGGATAGGAGTGGGGAATTCTCATTTCAGTAACTAGTCCAATTCTGGGGAAAATGTGTGCTTACGTAAATGGTTTTTAGCTGATCAGGCACAAGGGGGCTTCAAGCCTGTGTCTACAGTTAGTCTCTTGCACCCACAGAGATGTATGCATTCAAGCCCAGCTCCTTTTGCTGTCATTGCAGGTGTTTGTGTGGCACATGGAATGCTGTCACACACAAAGATCACTACTATCTTCCACATGGGGAAGAATAGCTGAAACATAGCACAAGATTCTTCATAGTCTGATAATTGACTGTACCAGTAGTCAATGTTTAGTGCCTGAAAAACCTGATTATGGTCTGAAAATACAGACATGAATTTCAGACAAGTTAAAGCATTTGTTTAACTTCTTAAGGTATCAGGTATAAATTGTTGATCAGTTAAAAAAAAACCTAAAAATCATCAAAGTTTGGAAATAGTTTTTGCTAGATGTTAAGATCCATGTATATCTCATATAACATAATATTATGAGAAATAAAGGGAAAATATTATAAAAATGATTGATAACTGCTAAGTAGAATAGTTATAGTATGCCAAAGAAGCAGTATAAAACTTCATTCGTGATCTACTCAGATAGATGGATACATATAGATTGAAGACAGGAATTTAATAGATCCTATTACCAACTGTCTGTCTTCTAAGTTACCAGATAGATTGTCACAAGTCAATTCCTGACAACGGCATTACCCAGCTTTATCTGATCTCACTGTTCTTATGGCCCCCAAACTAATCAGGCTGCTGTCACTGATGAGCAGCTTCTGTCTAACTGAACAACTCAATCATATGGACCCTGAGGCTACTTGTTCCATCACTTAACGGATAACAGACAGGGTTCCCCCAAGCCCCAGCCAGCCATATTTGAACCAGCTCCAAAACTAACCCCCAGTGAAGAACCCAAACCACAGGTGGCACTACCGCATGTCTTTTTAGGCAGAGGTTGGCCACGATGATGGAGGTTCTCAAATCTTGTGTGTTAACAGTCATCCAACCTGGAAACTCTGATTTCCAGGTTCCACTCCAGAGGTGCTGCTACAGTACTCTGTGTTGGGGCTTCAGGTATACACATTTCAATAAGTATCCAAGTGTTGCGTACCCTCAGTGAAATACAAAACTAAACAGAACTGTGTCCAGGTTTCCAGAATGGTAGGTGGTTTCTACTGTCACAGTTCAACTCATATGCTCATGTCATAACCTTTCAACAGCTATGTATTGTATGACTTAGTGAAAACAGGTGTAGCCAGTGTCCCTTTATACAAGTTATAAGACTCATTGAGCCAGAATATACATGGTACTTGGTTTCTGTGTGATTTTTGAAGATGTAAGTGATGAGACTCTAACGTGTTTTATTAATGCCATGTAATTGTGTACTCCACTGTCTCCAGGAGAATAATCTTGGCAGATTCTTTTCCCTAGGCCATATATTGCTCTAGCTATCATTACCTTACAGCTGTCAAATGAAACCATGAACAGCTGGGCTAAACTGGTCTGTACTTAAAAAAAAACTACATTAAAAGACTTTATTGTTAATAAATGGAGGCAATTAAAGGTTAAATATTTAGTTCATCCAGCCCTTAGCATAATGACTGATTATAAAGACAGGTTCAATTTAATTGCCCATATTAAACATTGGTATTCTTAGATATTAAAAGTTTAACAGCACCTCTCATTTCCAGTTCTACATTTAAGAAGCTTGAAAGTCATTACTGCATCCTAAGAAATGAAATGCAGAGCTCACTGACAAATCAACAGTACATTTTAAAATCATCAGAGAGGGGAAGTTGTAGGAGCGTCCATCTGCTGCCCTCCAGGTTGGAGACACATCTTAGGGAGACACAGGGAACAACCTGGGAGTGGATCAGGAGCCTCCATGGGAGGCTCTGATGGAGCAGAAAAATAGGAATTGTAATTGATGAACTGCCGGAGGCTCAGTGTGAACAAGTCTGAGAATTATGAACTTCAGAGGCACCCGGTCACAGGTTGTTGCCTACATTTTTCTGAATTTTACCACCAGGAATTTGCTAAATTCTCACTGTAAATATTGGGGACAATTTTTCTAGTGCTTTTCCAGGGATGATGGGAAAAGAAACCACTGAGGGATATGCTAGAGAACTCCATTTTCTTGCCAGTCTGTTGTCAGATGAAACTAGTTAACAAGAGCTTAATGTGTTGAAGTTTTATCAGAACCCAGCTGAGTTGGACCGGTGAATATTGAACCTGCTGCTTTAAACTTCCACTTGGTACAAGGATATACAGAATCACAGCCCACTTTTGCCACATTGTCTCATATAAGCGGGGAGAGAAACCCTGAAAGGTTCAGGATCCAGGGAAGGCTGAGATCTAGCTATAAGACCATAGAATGCTTCGCTTCCCCCTAAACCCTTAACACCAGCATTGCTAAACGCCTATTGACAGCCGTTCTTTTTACTCAGAACATTGTGTCCCATTAAAAATTTACAAGACAGACTAAAAGGCGAAAGCACAGTTTGAAGATACAGAACCAGACATGGTGGGAAGTTGGAACTATCAGACAGAGAATTTTAAAACAACTGTGATCAATATGGTGAGAGCTCTGGTGGGTAGACAGTATGCAAGAACAGCTGGACACTATCAAAAAAGTGATAGTAATTTTAAGAAAGAGCCAGGAAGAAATGCCAGATATCAAAATAACTAACTAAAACTAAGACGCCTTTTATGAGCCTATTAGTAGACTGGAAAGGGCTGAGGAAAGAGTCTCTAAATTTGTAGACAGCACAACAAAAAATAAAGAAAACAAAAGCTGAGAAAGCCAGGACAGAACATCCAAGTGCTTTGAAATAACTGCAAAATGTATAAAATATATGTAATAAGATTATTAGGAGGAGGAGAATGAATGAGTGAATGAGTGAAATACTTCAAGTAATCATGATTGAGAATTTCTCTGAATAAATGTGAGATACCAATCCACAGATCCAGGAAGCTCAGAGAACACTAAGCAGTATAAATGCCCAAAGAGCTACACCTTGGCATGTCATTTTCAAACTACAGAAAATCAAAGATAAAGATGAAATCTTGAAAGAAGCCAGAGGAACAAAGAGAGCTTCTCTAAGAGGAGTACGGGTAAGATTTACATGGATTTTTCCATAGAAACCATGAGAGCAAGAAGCGAGTAGAGGGAAAGAGTGTTCAGAAGAAAGCAAAACAAATACAAAAATAAAAACACAAACAGCAAAGCTTCAACTCAACAAAGGAGAATTCTGTACCTTGTAAAATTTTTAACTGTCCTTCAAAACTGAAGGGGAAATAAAAACTTTCTCAGAAAAACGCTGAGGGACTCTGTTGCCAGTAGAACAGTCTTGCAAGGAATTCTTAAAAATGCTTTGGAAAGAAGGAAATTAATACTGTATAAGTCAGAATTCAAATATACATTAATAAAGGAAGAGTACCAAATAGGTAATTAGGTGAAGGAAAAGTAAAAACTAAATAAAAACTTTTATTTTTCTTATTCTTGGCCTAGTAGATAACAGTTATTTTCAAAATAATAGCAATAATATACTTGATTTTGTATGTGTTGGAACCACTATGAAGTGGCTCTGAGCACGATTTAAAATTAACTAATTGCTTTCTATGTTTATCTCTGAGTCTGTTCTAGGCCTAGGCCCATTACCTGGTGATGGGAGCTGATTCCTAGTGAGTGATGAATCACCACTGGTCCTGGCTGAGGCCTGTAGTGCCCTGTGATGCCCTCAAAGGGCAAGATAAGGCCACAGCTGTGGACATCTGGCTGCAGCTCTAATCAGAGACTGCTGCTGCAGGAGTATCACTCCTCCTGCAGTCTCACTCCTACCATAAATGTCATCATGGAGATAAGATGGTTCTCCTAAATTGGCATAATTTACTACTTGGAGAAGTCTGTGAAGTGACTCCCAAAGTCCCGCTCATTTCCTGTGGTTTCTTCAGTATCCCCTCTCTTTGTCTGAAAATGTAACAAATATAGGTGGCCCAGAGAAGTTTTTTGTATTAGCCCCCAGAGTCTCAAACTCTGCTAGAGGTTTTGGATCCTCCTTGAGCCCTAAAATCATACCACTTCTCTCAGTTATTTAAGCCTGTGCTGTACACTGGTTTGGGAGATTGGGGAGCTTGGCCAGGTCCCCAGTATGTATGCAATAATATACAATAATAATAGTGAACTCTTGCCCAAATTGTATAATTACTTCTTCAAACTCAACAATAAGAAAAAAATCATGATTAAAAAATGAGTCAAAGATCTTAAAAGACACCTTATTACAGAAAATGACATACTGGCAAATGAGTGTACAAAAAAAATGCTCCATACCATTATGTCATAAGGGAAATACAGATTAAATCAACAATGAACTTGTTGTGCTCCTTAGGACTTAGCAAAAGTTGAGAATTTATGTCCATATGAAACCTCACACAAAGGTATTTATAATATATTTATTTATAATTGCCCAAACTTTGAAGCAACCAAGATACTCTTCAGTAGGTGAATGGAAACACTATATCCAGACAGTGGAATATTAGTCAATACTAAAGCAAAATAAACTGCTAAACTGTGGTAAAACAGGGAGAAAAATTTAAATACATATTGTTAAGTCAAAGAAGACCATCTGAAAAGACTACACATTGTGTAATTCAACCTACATAACATTCTGGAAATGGAAAAGCTGTGGAGATAGTAAAAAGAAAACTTAGTGGTTGCTAAGGGTTAGAAGGAAAGGAGAGATGAATGTACTCAGCGTGGAAGATTTTCAGACTGATGATACTTCTCTGTATGAGGTTCTGTTTGTGAAAACATGTCATTATACATGTACTAAAACCTACAGAATGTGCAGTACCAAAATGAACCCTGAAGGATGCTACAAACTCTGGATTACTATGATGTGTCAACATAAGTTCATCCATTGAAAAGATGCCCCATACTGGTTGGGGATGTTGGTAATGAGGCAAGAAGTAAATGGGATATCTCTGTACCTTTCTATCAAATTTTCTGCAAACCCAAAGCTGATTTAAGAAGGAAAGTCTCTTAAAAGTCTAGTCATTAAACTATTAACAACCTATTTTATTTTTGTCAATTTTTAAGCATAATTTTGTTGATTGGTAATGTGCCCTGTCTTGTCTAATGGTCACAGATGGGCTAGACAATCAGTATGAATCTTGCTTCTCTCAATGGAAGCTGAGTTTGGGTCAAAAGCCAGTTCAGTTTAATTCAGTAAATATGTGTTAAAGATACGTTCAAAACATCTCTTCTTCAGGCTTTGCCTGCAAGTGGCATCTTACATGAGTAGCAGTAGTACCAGGCAAGATGTATAAGATCTCTCAGAAAAGTTCAGATTACATTCTCCAGGGTATGCAGGAGAAGGAAATAGTATCTTGTTCATAGAAATAAGAGTGTCATGAAAAAGGTGGCAAACATAATCCAGTTAAGGTGCTCTGTAGATTGTACTTTGGGGGCAACAGCAGATGACAGATGTGCAGGCTTTTATTCTCCTATGTGTTTAGGTCCCAGTTCCCAGGGTGACATGGGTAGGTGCAAATTCGGATCAAATTTGTTCATCCTCCTGAAAAAGACTGTGACACAAGTAGTTTGGAAATAAAGTGACACCATTTACATTTTGACACTGTAATCTGGTGGAAGCCAAATAGATGATGTTCTGTTCCCCAGCTTTATAAAGACACTTGCTGCTTGTCTCTATGCCTCTGTTTGCACAATATAATATGTAGGATTCCTCCTTATGTCAAAGGAATATTAGTGCATGTATGCACACACACACACACACACAACATTGCATTAAGACTTTATAAAATATCAACCCTTATATTAACTTGTTGATGTATACAACCAACTTTTTTTGGCTATTTGGGGCTAACATGTTAATCTTTATTACATAGGTAAGGAAACTGAAGCTCAGAGAAGTAAATCACCCAAGGCCACACTGCTCTCAATAAGAGAGGTACCATTCAAGTACACTTCTGCTGTAATCAAGGTCCTGTCATCATGTTTGTCTTCTCCATGATGAGTTAACAACAGTGGAGAGAAATATTTTATAATAGAGGCAAAATTAAACCTCTCTTAATTAGAACTTGACTAACAGGTGTGTCCAATTAGCTAAATTTTTCTTTTACACGTGACTTTTAAGAAAATAAAAAGCAAAGCAAAAAATGGTAAAACAATCTCAAACAAAATTTAGTGTCAGCCACAGTAAAATAGGAACAACTGGGTCAATCAAAGGCTAAGTGTCTTTGGTGTGATGTAGCAAAAAATCCTATGCTATATTTAGTCAAAAGTGCTTACCTGTGAATCCATCAGAAATTCATATCATAGAAAGGCACTCTTCACTTGATAGGAAATATGAGCTATAGAAGGACAGGCCAATTGGCATCATGAAGAGGCAGCCAGTCATATCTTGAAGGTGGGAGATTTGGGCAGGACAACTTGCTTGACCTCTTTGATAGTGTCATAAGTTGTTGGGTAGGGTGGGGAATGCAAAGAGTAGTGGGAAGGAGGGATTATAAAGTAACCCAAGGAGAATTTGAGCTGTTATCTTGATTGTGGTGATGATTTTTTGAATGTTTACTCATGATAAAACTTGTTGAACTATACATTTTAAATATGTATGGTTTATTGCACATCAATTACACTGCTAGAAATCCATTTATCATATTAATAGAGGAAGAGATTCATGAAACTCTAGATACGGTTATTCTAAATCTCTGGACCATCACAATTTCTCCCTCTAGGCTGGTGTTTTGCCTGAATTTCCCATTTCATCCTTTGAAGCACCAGAGAAAACTAAGGGACTGGCAGCTCTGCTTTGTTGAATCTGTGCCTCATTGAGGTATATAATTTAAGCAATTAATTTCTTCAAAAGAGTATGCTATTGAAGAGGGTAGGCAAAGAATCACTGCTTTCATTTTAAGGGTAAAAAGCTAAAATGCACTGCCATTCTGAGATGCTCACAATAATCCTGGCTGGAAAATGGTGTGGGCTATGCCCCTCAAGAGTGGAAAGGCTCAATTTTATTTCACTCTGACCTTCTCGTGATTTCAGGTTGTGCTTTTATCTTCCGTGTTCCAGCAGATTGGGGCTAATGCATGAGAAGGCACAGAGGCACCTTTGAAAAAAATCTAATTTGCATAAACCCACATAAGAAAGACAAGTGTTTAAAAGAGTCATCAATAAATACAATATTGCTCCTGCAGATAAAAGTAAAAAGGCTCCTTGCAATTTGGAGAATTCATTAAATAATTCCAGTTTACCTGCTCTTGCAATTATAGGAAATATTTCAAAACTGATTTATACTCGTGACCACCCTGGCAACTAACAATTCCCATGGCCTTTTACGAGTTAACAACATCTCCATTTCTACATGTTAATCTCTGAGAACATCTTCCCATGGTCTCTGATATATATGCTTTCATTTCTTTGAAAGGAGCTGAAATGCAGAAATGCAACTTGACTAGGTTTTTTTTCCCCCTAAATCAAATGCTTGGTTAATTTTGACAACATATACTGATAAAGGCAATCACAGAAGGTTGGCTGCAGACATTTTCCTGACCCTGTTCCATAAATACAACAAAAAAATGAGCCATTTGAGCCATAATTACCATACCTTTCATGGCCATGCCACCCGTGGATCAATTCACTGATTCAAATAGCTTGGTATCTTTCAGTTGGAGATCTGAAAACATTTTCCAATAGACAGGGATCTTTTTGATTGCCTAGTATGTGTATTTATTTTTTCATCTATTATTCACCTTTCTATCGTGTTCCCATCAGATTTATTTTGGAGACTCTTTGGCATATAAATGTATGCTATGTTGCATATATGTGTATATCCTTGTGAATGTGGAAAACATCACCAAAGCAAAGAGCTCAGTGTTGAACTAACCTCCCTCTGTGGCCATACAACCGTCCTCTTACAATGGGAATATTGGTTGTTTCTGAATCAGGTTATTTCAGTGCCTTCCTCTCTGTCTTCCTTGCTACTCCCACAGTTTCTTAAACTGTGCTCAAGGGATAGAAATGCTGTGAATTGCCTGAAATCATTTATGGAGAATGGGATGGAACTCCTGCTAGCTTCTGACTGCCTAGTGCTGTGCCAGGCATTGATCAATCACCTGCTTCTCTTGATTTGTTTTCTCTAGAGAGATGCAGAACTAACAAAGGTCTTGCAATTTTGAGCTGATTTGACTAGTAGAATGTGACAAATGGCACATGCTCAGTAGTTGATGCTTGACTGAAAATTTTTACCTAGAACAGGGAAAGGTTAAACTTTAAGTGGGTTGTGTGTAGGGACTGAATGGAAAGACTGAAATCGGCATTCTCAGGTTGAGTAGATCTGGAAGCCAATAAACGAGTATGAAGGAAACAAAGGATGATTTCCAGCAGCATGACCCAAGGTTGCAACAGCACCAGCTCCTGGATTTTCTTCTCCTTGCATGCAGGGAGAAGGCCTAGTGAAGGTCTAGTCTATTAGCATCGCCTGGCCCTAGTAAGGTGGGGAATCCTATTAAAGTCTTTGTGGACCTTGGTTACACGCCTAGACTTTGAATTGGAGATAATCATACAGGGAAATGTGCACAGTAGTTTTTGTAAAACACATGTTTTTGGTTTTACTTTAGGATTGTGTGCCTTTTTCTAAACAAGTTCCTTGTGGATCTTAACATTTAAGAATAATTTTCAGGGTTTTGATGCATCCAACTCCACCACCCCAAGAAATCCTAAATCCCAATGTTTCTTCATAAATGCCTTGCAAAATTGCATTACTTTAAAAAAAAACTAATTTGTAATGCACTGAAATTGAGATTAAATAAATGAAAAGATTTATATTTTCATTATATCTGTATTAAGTTTAGTTTCAACCACAAAATGAATGCTCATTTTGATACCAAAAATTTAATACCTGTCAGTAAGGGTATTCAGGATAGATAATGAACCTTCTGAGAGGGGTTTCCTTCCTACATTGTGGGGACAAATAATTAAATAGATAATGCAAGATGTACAGATTATAAGAAAAGGAAATATATTTCTTTCTTACACATACATCCACCATATGCTTTTATGCATATTAGTGTTTGCAATACAGAACCACTGGAAAGTCAGTTGCAGAGAGTTTACTGCCTCCATACATTTATGGATATGAGGCCTGTATTTAATTTTGATTTCCATGATCTTTTCTATGTGCAGGCATATTCTTTTGACCCTAGGAACAAATTTTGACCTTTTCAGCACCTTTATTCAGTTTGACATCAATTTTTATTCGTTATTCTTAACAGGTTTTTATTGTACTTAGTGAACAATAAAGGGGCCCTGGGGCCAAAATAAACCTAGAATGTGCCCATGAATTTTTACCAAAGAAGGCAGCACTACATGATTAAAAGCTTTAAATTCTCAGAGAGCAACATGATTAATCTTGTACCACAGTGCTGAGTGGCTTCACACTGGCTTCATTTGTTGGTATTGTTATTTTCCTTAGTTATATTTGATTGGTTGGAACCATGATGATTTTAGTTCATACAGTCAGTGTGGATATCTTGCTACAATTGCAAAAATATCTTAACTCTTTCAATAATTTCTTAGTGTGAATGTTTCTCTACAATTTCAAAAATGTCTTAACTCTTTCAATAATTTCTTAAACTACCCATGACTGTTTCTCTAAGGAAAAGATTTCAAGTACAAGATATGTCTATGATAGTGTATCAATTCAGCCACACATTTGAGGCTAGTAATATGAAGGTTAACACAAAGCCCCCTTTGGTTTCTTACATGTTTGGCAGAACTGAAGGCAGATCATTCACATAGTTTCCTATACTGGTCTGTTTCCTATCTAGATATTTTAAAAGGTCTCTAGGGTACCACATTCTTGCTTGGTAGTTCATCTCAGTGTTAAAAACTTACACGTGTTATTGTAGGCAAAATCTACTTTTACGTCGTATCTTTTGCTTGTTTATTTGCAAATACAGAGAAAATTCCTTTTGTGTCTTCTTGGTAATATTGCTAAAGTACACACGGATTACCGTGAGGCTGTTTTTTCCAGGTTTAAATACCTCTATTATTATTATTAATCTGTCACCATGAAGATTGTTTTCTATCAATTTGTGGTTATATGTCTACATTCAGATTTTAAAGTTGAGCTCCAAACTGGCTGAAAGAAAGAACATTGCAATGAACATGTGATCTAAAGAGGGTTCGCTTTGATATGCCTATTTTTAGTTGTTGAAAAATTTGTCTTTGGCTTTTGAACTGCTAGGATCTATGTTTTGAAACCTGTCTTTTATCTTGATTTTGAAATGGTTAATAATTTTTTTGTGCTAAGGATGTCAGCATGCATCTATCTTCAGTGGTTTACATTCTTACCCTAACTTGTTTTGGTAATTTAGAGTTCTTAGAGATGAGCTCAAAGCCTAAATAAATCTGTTTTCAAAGTCAATTTCTCTTTCAAAATGTCACTTAAAACAAAATGGATTTCTTTCATTCCAATAGGTTAACTAATGATAGTAAACCAAAGATGACATACTGATGAATCCATTGTACTCTAATTATATAACCTGTGGCTATTGTTGAGTTAGAAATATAATAGTATTTCTGTTCCATACTGTGATTCATCTTGAGGAAAAGAGGAGGTATTCAGGGACAGGGATAGAAATGTTTATGATCAATAATAAATAGCTGCACACAAAAAGTGAGTCTTAGCATGCTTTTTAATAAGTCATCCAGGTAAGGCCACATAGAAACCACATAGTTCCCATTAAAAAATACAGTATGTGTTCCATTAAAAAATATTACAATAAAGGACACATTGCCATTAATCCCCACAACACACTCTCCCTTGCTTCAAACATACGTACCCTATCATTCCTGTCACTTTCTGAAGCAGTTCTGCAAGTTCTCTTTGGTGTCTTTAGTAGCACTGTGGTGGCTTCCTGAATTTATTGAAAATATTTAAATTTCAGAAAGAGGCTAGGATCATGAGATAAGTTTGATCAAAGTGAGGGGAAGTATTTTAGGGAGGATTAATGACCATGTGTCTTTTACTATAATAAAGTTTTGAAATTTAAACACATGACATAGTCTTTGATGGTCCTTGGTATCCTGTTATTCTTTTGCCTGTTTTGTTGGTGTTATGTGAGAAATAATGAACTTTTGGTATTTCTCCCTGTCTGTTTCTGCTTTGGTTCAGCTGCTGACACTGACATTCTTTGTGTCTCCATTATCACATAGGTTGAACAGCTTTAGTAGTCAAAAATCAATGTCACAATAGTTTGAGAATTACTAAATTGAAGAATTACGAGTGTGTTCTTGAAGCTCACTATCTTTTATCAGTGTATGAATACTGTAGATTCTTCTTGTGTTTTTTATTCTTTTGGGGAAAGTAGGAAGAGTTGTAACTCAGTGACTATTCCCCTTGAACACTCCTAAATATTAACTTGTGGCCGCTTGCTATTGAACAACCACAGGAAATAGCCAGAGATTAATAAATGCTACTCGATTTCATGGTTGTTCTCAGGCAAGCTCTTCCTCACAGTATTTTGAGTGTACACAGAAGCTGCCGCACGCTTAAAATGAAAGGCTTTTCAAGTTCACCTCTTAGCCCTGTAATATTTCAGCCAAGCCTGCCTGAGGACTTCCTCTCTTTCTTTGATGGAAATAATAAAGTGTGATGAGTTTGCAATAACAGCTCTCATTTCCACCACCATCTTATTTCTAAGAAGTGGAACAATAGCTCCTTGTAGTGCATTGAATAGAAGTCCCCAGTATAGTGCAGTTCAGATGGAGAAGCTGGAATGGGGCTTTGTTCACACAAAGTGCAGCGGGGTCATGGAAAGACATCTTGACATTGAGTTGCCATGGATGCATTTGATGTTGTAGTGACACTCCTCTTTTTCAGCAAGTGGTTAATGTGCACTCCAATTAACACATCAGAAAAAAAAAAGCTACTGTGTCAAAAGATCATCTGGTTGTTCCTGTCTCTTCCTCCGACATTGTTGGTTTGGATACAAATTTCTGTCAATTTAGGATTAAAATATCCCTCCAAGACACAACTTGCTCCTGAAAGCAGATGCCAGAAGAGGAGTTGCTTTGTCAGTGTGAGATGAGATAACTGAGGCATATGAATGTCCCTCAGGTTACAAGCCATGTTCATGTGTAGATATCCACCTATTTTATAGTCACTGACTGGCACCATTGGAAACTGGGTCAGCACTGAAAGATCTCAGTTTGCAGCCACATGGCACAAAGTCACCAGCCAGAAATTCAGTGGTGTCAGCTACTGTTGGCTTCCTACTCCCTGACAAGTCATGCAAATTTTAGGGTTATCCTAAGGCTGCACAGATATTTAACAGTTGGCTGGAGCCATTAGATTTGGGTCTTTGAAGAAAAGACCTTCCAAGTGAAGCCTGAGCACATTTCTTGGTAAGACTGTTTCATTCTGAGCACATGCACTTAGGTTGTGACATCTTCTAGTGATTGATCTGCTATAGTGTGTACTATAGAAGCCCTGTCCCAATCCATGTAACCAAGTGGGTGCTCCCATCAGCCAGGTACTGTGTGTCGGCTACTAATGGCTCAGAACTGCTCTGCTTTTAGATGACTTCTTATTGGCTCCCTCAGGAACAACTGAACCCCAAAGATGCCTGAGAAGTGACTTCCTCTGAGCAAGTCTCCTTTCTTTCTTACATGCTTCCCTAGCAAATGACTGGCTGACGCTTAGCCACACAGGCCCAGCTCTCTTACCTTAAAGGAAATATTACAGATCTTTCTTTGGGATGAGGATGAGGCTGGGCCTTGGCTGAAACTACTTGTTTGCTCAGCTTCTCTGCCTCCCCTACCTGTCAGATTTCCTCTTGGTTCACTCCCTCATTCATCACTTCTACAAGGCTGCCTCAGGCTCTGCTTCAGGGGATCGCAGCGTCAGATCCCTGGGAACTAAATCTACTATTGCAAAGGACAGTTATGACCATGAATATACTTGCTGAAAATTCAAAAATGCAGATGTATATAATTCCTCTGTTAAAAAGGTCAGATAATGTAAGCCAGCATTTCTACACCCAAGTATGTATCCAAGCGAAATGAAAACATATGTCCACAAAGATCCTTGCACTAGAATGTGTATCACAACTTTATTCAGAAAATCTGAGACCTGGAAAACCACACCAATGTCAATTAAAAGAAGACTGGAGATGTAAACTATGGTAGGTTTGTAAAGCAGAATCCAAATCACCTATAAAGAGAATGAAGAGATATACGTGATAATATAAGCAATTCTTAAAAATGCAATGCTGGATGAAAGGAGCCAGACATAAAAGAAGTAGATACTATATGATTCCATTTAAATTAAAATCTAGAATAGGCCAACTAATCCACAATGAAGAAATCTGATCAGCAATTTTTTTAGAAGGCATGGAAATGACAAAGGGAAGGGACTAGGAAGAAGTGCTGGGATGCTGGAAATGTTCTGTTTGGTTTGCATTCATTAAAAATGATAAACATTTAAGACCTGAGCAGCCCACTGTGTGTAAATTGCACTCAATTAAAAAAAAAAAACAGGTAAGAAACAGAACTTTTTCTGAGTTCCATTTTTCTCACAAACTAGAGTTAAACAAGGACTACAGGTGCTCAGGGTCCCAGAGATACACCAATGTAACTGATTGCAAATTTTAGGTTTCCCATGTGTCTGTTCCATGGGGTTTTCCATTTGTGTTCAATTTACTTCATGTTTAACTTTGGGGTGGGGAAGATAGATAGATAGAGATAGAGATAGAGATAGAGATAGAGATAGAGATAGAGATGATAGAGATAGAGATGATAGAGATAGACATAGAGATGATAGAGATAGAGATAGAGATAGAGATGGATAGCGATAGAGATGGAGAGAGAGATAGAGATGGAGATGGAGATGGGGATAGAGGTACAAAGACAGAACATTTGAATATGAGAATTTTTGATTGCCCAGTTCAGATTACTTTTTGATGACACTTTATTTGATAAAATGTAAAAAAAAGCTCCATCATTGTTCATTTATTTTATTCTGTCAAGCATTTGTAGCTCACTTACAATGTTGCAAGCGCTGAAATAGATTATGACCATAATGCCAAATAAGACATTGTCTCAAACTCAATGAATGTATTGAAGGTATCAATTGTGACTATTATTATAGCAACTGGCAGGGACGTAATAGACGTAAGAGCTGTATGGTGTTCAGTGGATGTTGAATAGAGTGAGCTTGGTAAGTCCACCTGGCGAGAATAGAAAAAGCTCCCTGAGGGAAGTGGTGCATGGAATAAGGCATGTTAGGCTGTAGAGAGCAGGTTCATGCTGAAAGTGTGGGACTTTAGCTTTAGGTCATCATGACCATTGCCCCAACATAAATTATCCCTTTGGGCAACTTGCTTATCTGGTTTGACTCCCTGCCTTCTTGTTTCTAGTTGGGGATGATACTGCTTACCTTGCAGTGTTGCTATAACATCATATCAAGCTATTTTTATTATTTTCTTGGAAAGGTGACTCAATGAAATCATGCTCATATATTATCACTTTGCTTTATCAGGTTAGAAACCCAATTTAAAAGGAAGTAATAGTTGCTGGTTAGGTTGATTTGGGGAAACAAATATTAGATCACCTTTTTTTTTTTTTTTTTCCTTTTTTCAGCTTCCAGAGGCTACCTGCATCCTTTGGCTCAGGACCCCTCCTCCATATCCTGAGTCAGCAGCCTGGGATCCTCCAGTCTCCCTCTTTCTCTCCTTTCTCTGTTCTCAACAGTTTTCCTTGGATGGGTTTTAATGTTGCCCCACTTGACTTTAGCCCTTAATTACCATAAGGAGAGAAGATATCTGGAGGAAGAAGATGGAGAGAAAGAGGAGGAGGGCAGGGGAGAAGCATAGATTTCTGATTTTCAGAGAGTTTTGACAGAATTGGTCATTGCTAAAGAGAAAGAAATTCTTCTGGGCCACATTTGTAATTACTCACTTTGAATTTCCTTTAAATATTACAATACTCTGGCCACTGTAGACTCAGAAACATAAATATTTTATTAAAATGCAAAAAATTCACTGACTGACCTGATTGGAAGTAGATTCCCTAATTATAAGAGCAGTGACTAATTATTTG
Source organism: Dolichotis patagonum (assembly GCA_004027295.1). Taxonomy (NCBI): domain Eukaryota; kingdom Metazoa; phylum Chordata; class Mammalia; order Rodentia; family Caviidae; genus Dolichotis; species Dolichotis patagonum. Next base: position 391,626 of record PVJX010000044.1, read on the forward strand.
CATGCCAAGAATAATCTTTTTTTAAAATATACTTCTGTTTATGAACTGAGGAATTAGGTGGTTCAAGGAAAAGGAAAGAGAAAATCCATTATAATCAAGCTCATGAGGTCATTAAGATAAAATGGCTTGAACATTTTTACGACAAGAGTTCAGGTAGCTTGTGGTTGATTTTCCTAACAATCGGAAATCAAAATAATTGTAAAGCATTATTCTGGTGAACATTCATTCCATGAAGCAACCCACAGAGTTATATAGATTGGTTTATGAGTTCAATTCTAGGAAAAATGCTCTTTTTTCCCATCTTTTTGTTTTTGTATTTTAAAGAGAGAAAACAAGAAAAACAATGATACAAAATTTCAAAAAAGATAATAGAATAACAATGGTTAGTACTTCCATATTATTATCTTCCAAGTAGTTGCTCATATTGCAAGCTGTGGGAATGAAAAATGGATCAAACAATATAAGCACAAACTCTTCTTTCCAATGAACTAAGAATTAGTAGTATAACTATCTTAACTATCTTGTTTGTGTGTTGTATACATATATATAATTTTTCCTTTCCTTTCCCCTATTTTCACCTTTCCACCATGCCAGTTTCTGTTTTCTTTTAAACAGTTTCTTCCCATTTCACAATATATATTTGTACATATTGGATCTTATTTATTGTTTCAATTTCTTGCACTAGGGAGGCAATATGATGTCTACACATGTGAGTCTGACTTATTTAACTCTTGAGTATGGTCTCAAGTTGCCTATACTTTTACCTATAAAAGTCTTAGGTTTATCATTCTTTATGGCTGAGTAGTACTCCATTGTATAAAATACCACATTTTAAAAAATCTATTCCTCAACTGATGCGCATTTGGGTTGTTTCCAAAATTTAGCTACTACAAATTGTGCTGCTGCAAATATGGGTATACATACATCACTGTAGCATGATGTTTTCAATTCTTTTGGGAAAATACCCAGAAGAGGAATAGCTGGGTGTAATGAGACTTTTAATTCAAGTTTGTTGAGAAATCTCCACACTGATTTCCAAAGTGGTTGCACCAGTATGCACTCCTACTAACAGCGGAGAAAAGTTTCTTTTTCCCCATAGCCCCTCCAGCATTTGTTATCAGTTGATTTCTTAATGATACTCATTCTTTCTGGAGTGAGATGGAATCTCTGTGTGTTTTAATTTGCATCTATTGAATGACTAGTGATGTTGAACAATTTTCATATATTTATTTGCCATTTGTATTGTTTCATCTGTGAAGTGTTTATTTCAAATACCTATTTTTGGATTGGACCTTTGAATTTCAGAAGCATCTGCTTTTTTTTCAATACTTTATATGTTCTAGATCTGTATATTGAAAATTATAGCATCCTAAAAAAGAGATTGAAGAGGATATCAGAAAATGGAAAGATATTCTTTGTTCACAGATAGGAAGACCCAACATAGTAAAAATAGCCAAACTTCCAAAATTGTTATACATATTTAATGCAATATTGATCAAAATATCATTAGTATACCTCACAGAACTAGAGTAAACATTTCTAAAATTCATTTGAAACCAGAAGAGACCTAGAATAGCAAAAATTTTTCGTTTCACTTGAAGATCCTATAATTTTTTTTCAGGGGGGGCGGTGTGTGGCTACTAGGAATTAAACTTAGGACCTCATGCTTGCTAGGCAGGTGCTGTGCCACTGAGCTATATCCTTGGCCCAAGATTCTGCAATTCTTAAATAACCTTGATATGTCCACTGTATTATTCAGGCAAAATGTTCACAGTCTTAGAATATTCTAGATAATAACCATTAAGGCCCTATTAGGAGCAAATTCTATCAGGCCATTTGAAATGTTAAACAGATAACTTGCAAAGAAGCAAAAATTCATACAGAATATGAATACTCCAACACTCGGAATGTTAAACCACCTTGTTTTAGAAGGTTATAAGATTTTACTCAGCATATGTATTTCTTTACACCAGAAAATTGGAAATAAGCACACAAAACATGTCTAAAGTGGCTTTGATGATGAAAGTATTTACTTGAATTGGCAAATAGGCCAAGATTTTGGTTTACTATTCAATGAATATACAAAATGCTTTAGACAACCTGCAAGAGTTCTAGATTTATCTTAATAAAAATAAGCATCATGTTGGTGTAGTTATGCACACCTGTAATCTTGCACTTGGGAGACAGAAGAAGCCTCCTGGCCATGAGTTCGAGGCCAACCTTGGCTACCAATTGAGTTCAAGGCCAGCCTACAAAGTGAGAGCTTGTCTCAAAAAAAAGTATCTTATATTACTTAATATATAATAGTACATACAAAATATTTTCAGAAAATGTCAGTATTGGCTTAAAATTTGGTCAATCCCAAGAATTAAAAATGTAGTTAGGGAAATGAAGTGACCAACAGTATAAGGCACCACAGCATTTCAACATTCCTAAGGTCCCAATCGAAAAAAGAATAAGAGGAGTAAATGAAAAAAAAGGCAGCAGTAACCCTAATGGTCCACACACTGTCTATGTATTGAGTTTTTATTAAGATTCAACATTTGGATTTTAGGTAAGACATTATTAGTAAGAAAATTTTAAGAAACCATTCTCAATAGAGGACTAGTGACAATAATTTGAGGCTTTGATATTTTGTGGGGCAAATATAGAACTATATTCACGTTTTCTCTCTGTTTTGTGCTGTAATGTTAAAGTGGTAACTGAAAGTCACAAAAGATAACGACTTTTTCGTTTGTTTGTTTTACAACTCTTTGTAAACCTAAATGGGAGCGTAAAGTTAACAATGTCCTGACCCTTCTGGATGAATGGGATCCAAATAATTACTATTATTTTTGTTATGAAAGAAGTTAAAAAAACTTGGAGCAGACATAGAAAGATACTTTTATCTTCAACTAACCTTAATAAAATGTTACAAATACCACTGGAAACCTCCAGCAATCTCCTTTCCTCTCCTGTACCCATCTTTTATTAACACGCTGGTTTGGATCCTTGACACATAGATAATATTATTTGGTGTATACTTAACCTTTTATAATTGGGATCATACTATATGCATTCTTTGTTTTTTTCTTGTTCAGGGTTATGGTGTAGGAATTAGTCATGTTGATATTGTTTCTCTATTTTATTTTTTTGCTCTTGAAAAAGTACCTTATTAAGATATAATTCCTATGCCAGTCAATTCACCTATTAAAGAATACAATTTAATTCTCTATTATAATCATAGGGTTGTGAAACTATCCCGCCACCTAATTTTAAAACATTTTTATTTTTACCAAAAAGAAACCTATCCCCATCAGCAGTCACTCCCCATTGTCATTTCTCTCCACCGTACCAGAAGCAATCTACTTTTTTTCAGTGTAGATTTGTGTATTATGAACATTTCAAGTATTTAGGTTTTTTGTATCTGGATTCTTTGGCTTGTCCTTATATTTTTAAAGTTTAGCCATGTCAGAGCAAGTATCAGAGCATCATTCTTTTTTATTGTTGAATAATATTCTGTTGTATAAATTTTGCTATTTTGTTTATACATCCCTTGCTTGATGGACATTTGGTTGTTTTTCACTTTTTGCTATTGTGAATAATGCTTTTTAACATTTTTGTGTAACTTTTTGTGCAAACATATATTTTAATTTCTTTTGGGTAGGTACCTAACAGAATTGCTCAGTCAGGTAACTATCTTCAACATTTTCTGACAGGCCTAAACTGGTAACACTATTTTATGTCCTGTTCAGCAGTGCAGCAGGGTTCTAATTTCTCCACCTCCTTACTGACCATTTTCAGGCCTTTTTGGTTACAGTCATCCTAAAATGAGAAATGTAATTTCACAGTTGCACTATCTTACTTTTTAATGCTCTATGATATTTCATTTTGTGAAAAAAAATTCACTGTGCTCTTACTGGATATCTAGATTATTCAAATTCTACGTGTACGCTTTTACCTGGGCCTATTTATAATCCATATTTAGAAGTGGAATTCATGCATTGTAGAGTATATACATTTTTATTATTATGAAAAATTATAGGAATTATATTTAGCTAGGAATTTGAGTAAAATGATTTTAAGACTGAAAGTAAAATGGAGAGCAAAAGTTTAAATGTGCTTAGCGAAAAAATGTGAGGCCTTTGTGTGCTGTTTCCACATAAATCAGTTCTTGGAATGCTCACAATTTTTCAACAGGGTCTTTTTACTTTGTATTATTTATTGGTTATTTTTGTTGTTTTCAGCTTCCTTTGATAGATTCAACTTAGGGCTTTAATAAAATACCACCAAACAACAAGGTTGTGCTTTACATTGTGCATTATTATTCCCTGGATTCAGGAACAGCATTCGCAGAACATTAAACAGTCTGAAAGTTTTCTGCAGTTTCTAATGGGATGGCACTTTTGGAGCTAAGTCGGAGTCTAGTCACATAGAATGAGCTGATTATGGTAGGGTGGGTATCTTTGTTGGGCTGTCATAGGAATCAATCTAAATGGCTATTTAAAGTCATTGCCTGTGACGATCAATGTGGCAGTTACAGAATGAGCAGATTGCCTGCTCCAATCCATGGAAATCTGAATGCTGTGCTCAAGGCAGTGGAGCGTCCTTGAAACCAAGTGGGAGCAAGTGAAGATTTTCCATTTTTCTCTATCCTATGATGAGTCCTTTTAAAGTTCTGGAGTATATGTGGCCAGGATCCCAGTTTGGGGCACTCCAGTCAAATCTGAGGTTACGGGTATCTGCCTCCTCTAGAAACATGAGAAAATCTTCACACCTACAGTATCAACTCAGAATCTGCAATGCAAATCTATTATTCCACAGAAGCCACACATGTGAATTTAAATCATTGATTAAAATAAACTGTGATTTCTGGGGCTTTTTTCTTCTCTATAAGATATATCAATGTATATGAGAAATTAAACAACCTTGCAGATGGTCTAACTCATTTTTTCTTTTGAGAAAATAGTTGATATTATTGACTTGATTATGATAATACTGTCCTGAGTATGCATAAAAAATACATCCTCTCATCCACTTACAGCAATGGCCTCCTCAAAAGAAAAATCAGAACCACATTTTTTACTATGAGGCAGTAAGGCAAGTATTCAGAAAACGTAGTTACATTTTCTTTACTAGATCACTTAGAAAATGAAATCTTCACTATTCTTGGCTATGAAGAATGTGTAAATGTGTGCAGAGTTATCTATGAGAATCCATATTTCACCAGAGTGAAAATATCAGAGGATAATGGCTTCTTTAGACATAGTACCTCTTTCAAAGAGGAATAGATAGGAGAATCAGTTTCAGCCTAGCTGCTGAATATCCAGGATTGAAATATTTAGCCTTGAGAAGTTACAGTATATCATAAGGAAAGGTGAGGAACGTAACATTTCAATTCAGTGGCTCTCAAAGGGAGATGTGTGCAGTAATAGGAAGGATCACAATCTATAAACCTTGTGTCCCTCCCCTTTATTTCAGCCATTGAACCAAATGGAATGCAGCTTTCATAATAGTTTCAAGTAGATCAAAAATCAAATAAGGTTTTTCTAATATTTGGGATAAATAACCCTGACATTTAAGGATGTCTTCCTCAAGGTTTCTGGGTAGTATAGTCAATCATCTTGAATATTAATAAACAAAATTACAAAACCATAAAATATTTTCTAGCAAGCAGTAAGAGGAAATCATAATATACAGCTGACCCATTTAAGCTACAAACCATTACTCCTAGAACTCTATATATCATCACATACAGCAGAGAGGAAATATATAGGGCAGCACAGTTCAACAAGATGCTATATATTAGTTATTGCAATTATTCTGGACTTTGTCTGATGGAGAATTGGTATTTTTTTTTATCCATTCCAATCCTCCTTGGGCCATTTCAGGAGACTAGGAAGTCAGTTCATTCACTTGACAGGTACAGGGGGAAAAGCATGTAGGACAGATTAGACATGGACCTGAGCCCCACATATGAACTAAAATGCAGATAGGACGAGGCCCACTATATTGGCCAACTTTTTATTGCTGGGACAAAATGCCCAACACCCAAATTTGAAGGAAGAAAGAATCATTTTGACTCAAAGTGTTGGATGTTTCAATCAATGATCAGCTAGTTATAAGGGATAAACATGGTGAAGGAAGGCTGCTCACCTCATTCTGGCTAGAAGCACAAAGGAGACAAGAGACCCCAGAGCAAGAGACAGGCACAACCCCAGTGTCCCATCTCCACCATCTGAGTCCCACCCTCTAACAGCACAGTCAACTATAGGCTCATCAATGGATCAATCCACTAATAAGTATAGTGCTCCCACAGTCTGATCAGTTTCCAAAAGTCCCACTTCTGAACATCTTCTCTGGGACCTTTTAATAAACTGATGCAAAGACTATAGCCTACTAAAAAAAACACCAGACATACAATAATACATGTTTGCAGTTGTCATACTATGTATAATAGTAATTGTAATAAAGAACATTCAAAGAGACTGTTGAGGGCCTCTTAGACTTCTAGAGTGGAGGCCGGATATGGAAGTAGCTGGGCCCAAGAGCTGTGTGTACCTGGGCTTCAGGTAGAGTGAATTCATACAGGCATCAGGTACCACTTTCCGTGCCTGGACACTGGGTTCTGTCTGTCCAATGGTGCTGGGTGGTAGGGTGTAGACAAACAGGTGTATATACTTTTCTATATCATGGTATCAGTGTAGTTGGAAGATTCTCGAAGGGCAAAGACATTTCCATTTAAGTTTTGGAGTTAAATATATCTGCTATTGAGTCCTAGCTTGTTACTTAATTCTATGACTTAGTGAAGTTTGTCAAGCTGCCGATCAATATTCCCTGCTATAACAATGAAGTAGTAATAAGTGCCTCATCTCTTTACAGAGTAGTGAAGAGAATCAATGTAAATGACAGTGTAGCGCTTTCAACTGGTAGAGTAGACCCACTGAATCATTTTAAACAAGGAGTTGTAGATAATGGTAAGTCAGTTAAACATTTAAACATTGAAGATGAGCAGGTTAATCATGGCAGATAAAAGTCTGAAAATAAAGAGGCTTAAAAACTTGGGGGGTTGTCTGCTTTTGGGGGCTATATTCTTAAACCCTAGGGATACACGTCTGTTATATCAGGGAAAAAATACTGGGGATATGATATTGGTGGAGGATCTGGGTGAAAAGTAGAGCTTCATCCAACCGATGGTCTTAATAATCCATAATCATCACTTGGTAGGTCATCTAACTTCTTATCAAGATAGAGTCACATTTTGGTGACAGAACAATAGCTTTGGAATTTGGCAGCTAAATCTTATGCCCACACATGCTTTCATTTTCAAATTGTCTTTAATTTGTCAAAAACACATAAAAGAGTTGAAATCAAGTCATCAGCATAAGAACAATGATATTGTGCATATTCATATGTAGAGTAGGCGGGTGCAGGGTTCAAACGCAGGAAACCACAGGGAACAGATTTTCTTGTGGGATGTCACTTCAGCAAAGGACCTGAAGGAGTTTTAGTGTTTGAGGAAGGAGTAGGACAAGAACTGGGTTTGAAAAAATGAGGTAAAATGGGCCAGTAGCTGGGCTGTGAGGCACATAAAAGAGGCCAGTTAACATAAGCTCTGGTCATTTAATTCAGAAATTAGGATGAATCTAAAGAGAAAAGAATCACCCATATGCTTGTGACCCTATTTATAAAGACCAGAGCTATTAGATGGGAGGAATTGTGATGTATTCCTTAATTTCTTCATTTCCATCACTGGCAGGCGGACTTGCAGAAAAGCAGAATAGGCAGGAAAAAATCATTAGCACAGGCAAACCACTTACTCTTTTGGGCTTCAGTTTCTCATTTTTAATACAAAATTGTGGAGCTGATGATGCTAATACAAAGCAAAGCTGAAGTATTAGAGAGAGGCTCTTGGCAAACAAAGTGCTATACAAGTTCCATATAATGATATGGTACCTTAGTGGCACCTGTGTCTAGTCAGATATCCTGGATCAATATTTTATCACAGCTTGTCATAAATATTGCATGAAACAAAACTCAGGAAGTATACTGGATTTGGATAATTTTTTTTTAGCCTTGGAAAGTCAAGGCAGTGAATTTCATTTTCAAAACATTTAATCTGTGTCTTAATTATGCATGAAGGTGGATGTGACTGAGATTATATTTAATACTATGAAGTGTTGTAGCAATGGAAAGAGACATGATTAAGTAGTGAAGAGCAAGGAAACGGACTGAGTGACAAGGAAACAAGACCAAGCAATTGTCATGTGTGTGGTACACAATGGACTAATACCAAGTGGAAGAGTTATGGATTGATAGCTATTAAACATGGCTATTATTGGCATGAGTTTGTTGATCTCCATTTCTTTCTGGGAACAAATGTTACCTTTGTTTACAGAGGACTGGCTCAGAGAAATTATGAAGTAGGTGAAATCTGGTTTTAGAGGTCTCCTTTCTGTCTTAGTTGAGACTTTCAGTCTTTGTGCCCCTGTATATCATAGGGACTAAGAGCATTTAGATAGCCTTGGATGCTCTGTTTCAGAGAAAAAGATCAATGCAAGCAAGCTTTGAAACACGTTAGTGACTACCGGAAATAGCTGTTAGTGAGGTTTTGGATGTTCAAAGGGAATAAATGGTCAAATTCCCCAGGATTCCAACCTATGGGATTAGGATTGTATTCCTGGGAAGGTCTTAGTTCAATTCTCATCTCTCATCACTTCTGAGTAAACTGAGGCCCTGTAAAGCTAATTTCTTCACATCAGTCCCAGTGAGCAAGACACAAAACCAAAAATCAGGACACAACTCGCTCACGGCACGCTTTTGTGCACTCTTGAACAGGAGTTTCTTCTTTACAAGGAAGAGATTTAGTCAGGGATATCTACTGTGCAGTCAATCACTTCTCCACTCCAGAATAGATTTGAAGAGTTCCTGTTTTCGAGGTATAGACACAAGAACTACCTGGTGAGCAAGCCACTTACACTCTGCAAGCTGATCATTCATGATCTAGCACACGGTTTCTAAATCACAAATGTGTTAAGTGATTAAAGGCAAATAATGAGAGAGGGCTCCTTGTTTCAGGACTGGCACCTGTGAACTAGTATGAAGACTATAATTGTGAAGAACTCAACTAGACTCTGCAAAGGAATAGTCCTTCACTGGAAAACCCTTACTTATCAAGGCCTGGGTGTGTGTGTGTGTGTGTGGGGTGAGTAACAGCATTCCACAAGGAGAAATTCAATCCTGCTGGCCACTAGCATCCCATAACCACCCAACAAGTGAGCTACATGGCACCCTACTGTCCTGAAAGCATCATTGTGCTTTCAAAAACGGCCAATATCCCCAGGAGATCATTCACAGCCCTGGCAGGATATTTTCATTTTCAGTTTGTTTTCACAGCTGCTGGTAGAAAGGAGCTTCTCTCAGTGCATCGGCTAAATTTGCTAACCAGTGCCCTGATATACAGTCGTCCTACTTCACGTGGCTGTCACTAGGATTTCCTGAACCATGTGGAAAAGTTGAATTCCATGAGACATATTCTAAATCACAACTGATTTGTTGACATTCTGCTAGTTGTCCCGTTGGCAACAGCGAACTGTTCCAGAGCTCGCCTCTTGGCTGGCCTGGGGTGAGTGAGCTGAGGCAATTAGGGGAACACTTCGGACACTGGGAGAGCCTGAGGAGGCTTTGGTATGGTTTTGGGAACAAACCACTCCAGAAAGAAAACCTATCTTTCATTCCACAGACTGCTGGCTGCTTACCCAGACTCATCCTGCCTCAGACTAAGTCGTGGGGCCAGGTGAGGGCGACTCTCAGGTGCCTGTCGGGAAGAGACACGGGGATCAGGGCTTCATTTACTGGGATGCACAGGCTGGGTTCAACTGTGGTGAAAGCCAAACCAGAAGGATATGTGGGCATGGCATTGTCTCTGAGCAGTCTCTGAGGTACAAAGATATGCACACACACACACACACACACACACACACTATGCGCTTTCCTAATTGAATCTAAAATACAAGTGCTTTGCTGTTTAAAAGGACCCTACTATCTTGATAAGAAAAACTAATGAGATGCCCTTTCCAAAGCCGGTCACACAATAGTCCGAGTGACAAGGACCCCTATCAAGAAATAAAGCAGAAGATAAATGAGATTTTTCTAATATCCATTTCCCCCATTGTTCACCAGTGCCAGGAAATACAGATTCTATTTATCATGGTGTGGTAGAGAGGAGACATGATTTTGTAGACAGTGTCAATTGCAGCTTCAGAATCTCAGCCATATGTAAACTTCTTTTGCCACCAGGAGAAAACAAAGGGAAGATGTCTTGGGTGGGGGAAGTTAAGGGGGCTGAATTTCCATACTCTTGTATTTTTACCTTAGGGCTAAAACTATATCCAAGAAATTACCTTTTCTCAAGACAAGGGGGAAAGATTATTTCTGACTGTGGTACTAAATGAGGTTATGATTTATAAGCCATTAAATTGCAACTGTGTCAAAGGCTCAAAATGCAAATGGATGTTATGAAACTGCCACTTAAAACTGATGCAACTTAGAATTTTCCAGAGAGCACATTAAAACATTAAGTAAAAGGGATGCTCACTTCCAAGTGAAGGAAGGGTCAGTTTTCAGGAAATCCTTTGCTAGAAGAAAACAATTTGTAGAGAATTACTAGTTGTTGTTCCATAAAATCTATGAGTAACAAATGACAGCATTGCATAAGTGGATCAGGGAAAAACTCAAAACTCTGTGGTCCAACTTTTCAAAAATGTACCTGCGCAAGGTTTTCAGTAATTAGCCATCTGCAGAGGGCTCTATGCAGTGGAATGTCGAAATACAGACATAGCCTCTCCTAGTGCTGTTCAGCACAGCGGCCATTCTTCTTGTGATGAGTGAAACAGCTCAAAGTGTTTTCTATTTCAAGAAAACTTTCTTATATGCAGAACTCAAAGCACTGTGCCAGCTCCAATTCTCCCAGCAACTGCTGTTTACCAGGGATGCAGATGAGGAATGTCCTTGTTCTCTGAGAAGAGGCTGGCTGAGAGGCAGCCCATGTGGAGCAACAGCTCTAGGGTCAGATGGCAGACCAGGCCTGCAGATCTCAGCAAGCACCCAGCCCTTGGCTTCCGGAGCTTGCTGGGAGGAGGCAGGCCCCACCTGTATCCCCTGCCGTCCCTAGTCCCATGGGGAAGGAGAATGCCAACAGTAATTTACTTCTGAGCACTTTTACTATTTGTGTTGCTATTTTAGGGGTAAATATGCTTTAAAAATAAGTATTTCCTCTCCAAAATTTTTGTATATTTTCATATTATTAGTGCCCTGTGACATTGTAGAGATATGCAAGGAGGGGAGGAGGCTACAACACAAATGCTGCTATCCTCTTACAGCTTTTTTATTTCAAAAGAACTAAAGAACATGCACAAAGGATTCATTTGCATTTCAATAAACATTTTCTGTGTCTCCTTGTTTCATTTTCCCACTTGTTCCTTGCTAGGAAGACATCCTTAGTGTGGCTGTGACATCATGGTGTAATGCAGGCAATCAGACAACAGTCTGTTGGGTAACGTGAATTGTTAACTAACCACTTCTGCTTTGGACCTCTGATGAAGAAGTGATTCCCAGAGTTGGATCATTGGTAGGACCTGTCTGAAGTCCTGTTTTGCTTCTGCAATAAAGCTACTGGGCAAAAATTGAGGGACAGGGAAAAGAATTTGTAGTGGATAATAGAAAAATCCAGCAATCCTGAGATGTTTATAAACATCCTTGCCAGACCTCTGGTTTTCATTCAGTGTCTAGCCAAATTTCTGCCTTTCTTTTTTCTTTCCAGGATGGTTTTAATTGACCATTCAATGAATGAGAAAATGAATTAATCAATCATTTATTGACCATTACTATCAGGTCATTTCAAGGCACTCAGAATCAGAAATAAAAGCCGTGATCTTCTTCCCAGGGATTTGCGATCTAGTTTGGAGGCATATTAAAATAAATAGCATGGAAAATGATATACAATAATATAAAATGTGTCAAGAGAAAAAGGGAGACAGAATATGGCCTGAGGGTTACCTTGTTGAACTTTGATGTTCCTTTTAACTCACTTTTATTTAAAAGTGATTATGGAGTGAGGATGAGGAATGTGTGAGAGCAGACTGAGATAATCAACTAGGAATCTCTTTTTAAAATGTCTGTAGCACTATACCCATAGGAAGCAGGAAAAGAATGCTTTATATATGCTAGACACTATGCCAAGCACAGGCAGGTTTTGTGTTGTTTATTTTCTGAGCACAAAATGACAAAGTCTTACATTATTTCTACTTTACAGGTAAAGGCTTTCCAGGTAAGGAAACAAAGACTAAGCAAATTGCCTGATGTCACATTAGGCAGTAGAGTTAGAAGATAAACCTTGGTTTCCATGTGTATGAAGTCATCATTGTTTTAATTTTAGAACAGAAAAAGAATAAAAGCATGATATGGAATTTCAAAACAATATAATAGGAGATTAACAATGATTACTATATTGTGAATTGTTATCTTCAAAGTGGTTGCTTGGAGTACAAAATATAGGCATAAAAAAATGATCCAACAGTGAAGTCATCATTTTCTACACTACCGCAGTTGCCTTCTAAATAAAAATATTGTTAATAATTTCAGAGTGTGAGAAATTGATGAAATTTTTGTGTTTATCAGAATAGCCAGAAGGATATGAAAATGATTGATATACCACAAGTGCTCAGTAGTACAATTTCTCTTCTTTTCAGATACTTAAAAACTTTCCTTCTTCCTTAATGGTAACATATTTTACATATGCAATCAACTTACAACCAGTCAAAGTGTCTTTGTTGTTCAGAGCAAAGCAAATGGGACTGGGTGGTAGGCAATGGGGAGGAAAACAAACATGGCCGATGGGTGCGCCACATACTGCCAGAACCAGGTCGCTGCACCTGCACTTGTGGAAAGCAGAAGGAAGCAAAGGATTCTGTATCATGTACAGTTGCTTAAATTTTTCTTCCTTGTACCTCTCTCTCTCCCTCTCTCTCTCTCTATCTCTCTCCTCCCCCTTTGGAAATAACACAAGACTGATAGCAAGATAGCCCGATTTACGTGTCCAATTTCATTTTAACACTCATCCATCCATTCAGAACATATGTCTTGAACATTTATTATGCTGGTCTTAGAAATTCAAAGATGCGAGAAATGACACTTGTCCTCAAAAAGCTCAAAAGATTATGAGGTAAGGCCTCTGGGTAACTCTGCACAGTCATGCCATGATTCAAAAACACAGCAGTTCCTATGACAATGCAGAAGAGACACAGAAATCTTACTCCCGTAGGGTGGAGGAGAAAGGGATAGCGAGAGAAGATGCGGGACGTAACAATTGGAGACATCTTAACATACAAGTAAAAGATTTGTGTAGAGAGGGGAGTAGTACTTGAAAGGAGAGCTCCTAGGCAGGGGAAACAACAGTGTGGAGAAAGGCAGACAGATGCGAAAGTAGTTGAAATCAGGCATTTATTGAGCAACCACTATTTCATTATTCACAGTGAACTCGCAAGTGCAATTTGTGGTATAATCCAGATTGGAAAATAATTTCTTTAGTCATAATTAATGGCATCATAAGCCATAAGCTGATAGTAATATTAGCTATTAAAACACTCAACACACTTAGGGTATTCAGTTACTCAGAAAGGATTTCACCAATCCTTTCCATCTGTGCCAATCACATAGTACTCAACAACTGTACATTTTGGTTTGTTTTTCTAAGATCACAGAGTGGTAGTCAGAGTCTTATAAGTTCTTTCGCATTTTTAAGAGCAAAAGAGAATAAAATCAAGTCTTAGAAGAGGAAATGTTAATTAATGAATGTGTCAGTCCAAAGTCTGGTGGTGATTAAGCAAGAAATTTGCACAGCACGCAGTCTGAGTGTTGGTGGGTCTGCTGGGGCCCTGTTTTGCTGACTTTCATCATGAGATATTTTCCTTACCAGTCAGGGTAAAAGTGAAAAGTTTGAGATTAAAGTCACATTAGTTTTAATCCATGTAGGAACAACTTTTCATGATTTTGAAGAGAAATCTGCATTTAGAGAAAACATTTGGTCCAGAAAAAGAAGAGAATTTGTTCCGTTGCTAGTAGTCTCTGACTTACTCTCAGGTAGATAGCATCATGTAGACCCCTGTGGTTAACTACCTGCCTTCTTCATACACTTCCAATGGCAGCTCCTTTAGTGGGCACCCATTTCCAGCTCAGGCTACCAAAGGATGCCCTCCAAAATGATTTGGAGGATTAGCTACAGGTAAGTTTTCCTTTCAAATGTTTCTTTACTGTTAATGTCTCAGATAGAGAGTTCAGAACTGATCTTACCCGTGACACTCCGGACCCGCCAGTATTTCAGTGATCGGTTCACAGTTCTAACTGTGGATGGTTGGACGAGTGAATCAATGAGTTCATGCAGAAATTCATTCACACATGAAATATTTGATGGTAAGGTTAACTATGGGCTTACAACAGAAGATGCTTCAGCAGAATTTTGAGTACAAAAACTGAAATGCCCATGCCTGTGTCTAAACCTGGGTTTAGATAAGTGAGAGTGTCAACAATGCTTGTCTGGTGGCATTAATTTCTGTGGACAAAGAAAGCGAAGTAGGTGTTATTTTATTCTTTGTGCCAAAAAGACACTACCAGCCTTGTTTACTGTTTAATGCTGTTCTACTCTGTCCATATCAGTTCCCTTAACTAAACTGAATATTGCTGAAGATGTTTTTTTTTTTTTTTTTCTGATGAACTGTTCATCATTTGAACTATAGGGGAAGTCACACAAAATAATCTGATGATTTTTCTTTTCTTTATTTGTGAAGAAATACAATTTTAAAACTATCATTCAACTTTGAAAATACGATGCTTATTTTTGAGACCTCAGAAATTCTACTTAACCCCTATTCAGATGTGCAATTGAATGTAGTTACAAAAAGGAAGCCTCTGATGCAGAGGACCAAAAGGGGAAAAGAATGCATTATTTTCGATAATTTGAAGAGCCGAGATTTGCAACAGTTCAAATCGTTTGAGACTTATTTAAAGGTGAGTTCAGAATTCTTCAGATGACCATTGGAATCACCTGGAAAGAGTAGTTTTACTATAATTCTATTTACTCAACCTTCTCTGCTTTAAACTATTCAAGTAACACTCTCTCAGAGTTCTGAAAGCTTGGTGTGCTCTTATTTTTTGGGTGATGGCTACCAGGCTGACTGGTGGCCTCGAGAGCCGGCACTGACATGAAGTTTCCCTTCCCTAGGAGTAAAGCAGCAGCTCCAGCACCAGGACTACGAGTGTGTTCCTTCTGTGGTAATAAGGGAGCTAGTATAGTGTGGGAAACATTGCCTTGGCCCAGGATTTAGAATGCGTAGAATGGCCCAGGATTTAGTGTGAATATATATATACACACAATTTTTCTTTATGCTTGGGAGTTTGAAACACTAAAGTATGTAGCAAATCTCTATAGAAAGCAGACTAAATGTTACTTTGGGATTTTACACCCAGAGATTTCCCTTGGTTATTTTTCAGGGTTGATCTCTCATGTAGTGTGATTGAAAAGAAGTGGGAGGAGGTGGCCCAGAATGCTGAGTTCTAATGCATGCCAAGGACCTGTGAGCTGTGTGAGCCCCATGGCTCTCATTGGCATAACTCTCATGATCTGTAAAATGTTTCCCACCTTGAAAAATCTCTTGGCCAGCTGACTTTATTCATGTGTCCCACCTATATCCTTCTGTCCTTATAGGAAAATAATACTTCTATTTATCCTACATGGATTGCCACTCTTGAAGACATCACCTCTCAGTTTCCAGAATTCAGTGACCCACTTCCCTTCCTAGTATTTCTTAGAGTATCTTCATGTGAAAAGCCTTGTGGCAGTAGGAATATTTAAATTATAATTACGGTGTCCATGGTGCTATGGTAAAGACTCTTGAGGAGCGGGGATTTTTATTTTTTTAGAAATTTGAGGAAAATTGATTATTGAATACCCATGGAATGGATTGTTGCAAGTTGGCTTGGATATGACTCCTGTGTTTGCATTTGGATGCAGTTAGAGAGATTGAAAATGCCACATATTTCTGCATATTCTTCTCACTTAAACTGCTTGATGCAGTAAACATACAATTATTGTGATGTAGCTCACTAACTCCCTCTGAAATGATATATTCTGCTCTAGCATGGTGTTATTAACATAACAGAATTATGAATCTGACTTTATTGCTGAACTCAAGGCTACTTTTACAAGTAGAAAGAAAAAAATATATTCAACAGAAGGTATTTTAAATAAATATCTGTCATATAGAGTTAAACTTGTGCTTCTCCGGTGTTAATTATGGCACAATCAAGACAGATGGAAAAAAAGGTATTTATTGCAGGTTGAAAAGCCAACTATTAGCTCTACTACAAAGTAAGACAGTGAAACAGCAATTATAAATTGTTTTGATCAGCCAGGAAACTCTCTAAAACAGATATTTCCTTGTGTGTATATATTATTGATTAGAAGGAAATAATTCAAATAAAAACTCTGACTAATTGGCCATTAAATTGTATTTTGGAAGTGTTAAAAATTCATTACTTGAGGTTCCTTGCTATATTTCTTATGTGAAAGGTTTCTGCTCAATAAACAGGATATTTGTCAGCATATTTGTCACACATATTTCTGTTTAAATAGACCCAAAATGAGTCTGGGGAAGAAGGAAAAATTTGCCCAAATAGATAAGAGGCATTCCTAAGAAAATGTGAGTTGTCAGAAATTATATTATCATAGTCATCATGCCAAGTACTGAGGATAAGCTTTGGTGATTACACTGATAGTAACTGTTTAATAATTCAGCCATGATCTTGTGTGTGGACAGGATTTGAAAAATGCCTAAAATCTTTCATAGACATAGTATCACACCACCCATATACTAACAAGATAAATAACTTGTCAGTTATTAACAATAATTCATATGTGTGTATTTTTGATTTTAAGGCTTTTGAGGCACACTGGGTTTGCTGGCATCTTTTCCAAGGTCTCTGCAGGACTTCAGATCTATTCAGACACATCCAAGTACTAGACTTACTCAGATTTTTCCTAGGTCTTACTTTATTTCTATGGTTGTTGGTGGGAAGAATACATACATGAGAATATTGTGTTATTGGATGTTAATTTCTTCAATAACATCCAATTAGCTTCACATACATGTTTATGGGCCCTGTTTCTGACACTTCTAAAAAAAGTCCCTTACTCAGTTGCAGAGAAGAGGAGCCAAATAGGTCACCTGTAGAAAGATTTGCAGAAGTGCCCAGCCAGAATAACTTAGCGACTTAAAGAGAACAAGTCTCAAAGTAAAAAAGAAAAAAATGATTTGGGGATGTTATTCAGTGAGAAAGCCCTGGGTTTAATCTCCAGGCTCGGGGGAAGGAGGCTTTGCAGAACCTTCTGACCATGTTCACAGAAAATTGTTTTTAGACCAGGGTGTTTAACTTGGCAGAAAAGTTACAGCTGTCATTCATTACAAAGATGCTGGGCTGGAAAGGGGTTCTGTGTTTTATTGGTCGGGCAGAGGCCCCTTAGTCACCCTGGAAGGATGGCAGCCTCAGTTCCCTGCTTCTCTTAGGGGGGCCTCGGTAAATGGAAGTGAGGAGCCAGGCAATGTGGCTGTTCCTCTTGCTGCCTTCAAGGCTCATGCCAGGGGATGGAAGCTTCTCCATCATTATTAACCTTAGATGAGCACGGCTCTCTGTGTCACAGGCATGCTGGCCTCACCGCTGGAGTGTGTGCTGTAGCTGCCCAGTGACTCTGCTTCTTGTCCCTGGCTCATTGCTGGGTCTGCAGGTGGCTTTGTCAGTGAGAGTTTCCCTTTTCAGTTGCCCAAGAAACAAGTATTCTATGTGACTCCCTAAGTACTCAAATAGCTTGTGGTTCAAAGTCATTTATGACAGTGTTTGGAGTTCAGGTAGTTTCTTCTCAATTAAAAAATAATGTCATAAGTGATGCTAAGATTTTAAAGCCCAAACACAGTAATTTATTTAACTTACAAGCAACTAGTATAATGGTAGAAATGAGTTACCACTTGTAACTATGCTTCTTTTTTTCTTTTTCTTTTCTTTTCCTTTCCTTTTTCTCTCTCTCTTTTTCTTTTTATACACGATCTTGCTAAGTCATTAAGTTTCCCAGAATGAGTTCCAATTATAGAAAGATTTCAGAAGTGCCCAGCCAGGAGAACTTAGTGACTTAATGAGACCAAGTCTTATTAAGATCTTTCTGCCTCAGCCTCCCAGAGTGTTGGGATTATAGGCATGTGGCATCATGCCTCGATTCTAACTGTATTTTCCTAACTAGAACACAAATAGTGAATTCAAATTTGGATTGTCAAGCAGAACTCCAACATTCCTGTGGTGGGACTTGCTGTTACCCCAGTGAGAAGGAGGCTTCTATTTCCATCCCTTGGCAAGGGTTTCTGGGCTGTCATTTGCCTTGGAAGAAGCTGTCTGTATCAGGGACTGCTGTGTGCAGACATATCCTGTTCTCAACCTTTAGAATCACTGCTTGGATATGTTTGACTTCAGTAAAGATTGCTTTTAGTGAGATTTGAAATTACTTTTTTGAATATTCACATGTAAATTTCTTTTATTCAATTTGTAGAATAATGAATACAGTAAAGAGCTAATTCTTTAGGGAGCAACTAGAAAAAATGATTTGCGGACTGAGCCCAGGGCGTTAAAGGAGAAGACACATGGCACAGTGGAGTGGCCTCTACTTCCAGGGATGTCATAAGATTACTGTTCTTGCCTCTTGACTTTGAGTGTGGCTCTGTCAGCTGCCTTGCACAATGACATGAAAGCTGAAGCGATGCATGTCACTTCTGGGTTCTAGTTTCCTGTTTGCCACTTTTTGTCTGACTCTTCTGCTGCGGGGACTCCATGGAAACATGAGCTAATATGAGCATGCCAGAAAGGTCTTGCATTTGAGACAATAAGCATATAAAAGTCTCATTTTTTCTACTAATAATGTATTAATATTAAAATAAGTTATACAGTTTGCATCAGGAATGTTATTCACTTACTTGATAAAATAGTGTTAGCTGAAAACCACTACAAACAGTATAATTCAGTAAGATAGCTGGCAAAAAATTAATATTTGATAGCCTTCAGATTGATAGTAAGTATAAACGCAAGGCTGCTTATGTTCTACCCCCAAATTGAGATGATACCTAGGAATAACATGAATGATAGTTGTACTATAAATGATAGTTGTAAAGAATAATTTAAAGTATTATAGAAGAACTAAAATAAAACTTGGACAGATATAAAAGTCTACTATGTTCTTGGATAGGAAGATATAGCACCATCTTTAAAATTTTATGTTAATTTATACATTTCATATGATTGAATTATAATACCAAGAGAAGCTTATTCTGGAGCACATGCAGTAAAATGAAAAGTAAGAATTCCAAGGAAAATTATAGGAAAGCAGAACACTGGGAAAAGGAATAACTTTACCATTTACTAAAATATATAAAATTACAATGATTAAAAATTTTCAGTTTGGGTAGTTGAATAAGCAGACAATTGGGGCACAGTGGAGATTTAGAAATAAATACAAAGATTTAATAAAATGGTATTTTAAATTGTCGTGAAAAGAAATAATATTCATTAACTACGAAATCATTAAGTACCCTGAAAGTATTACATAGCTACTTTAGTTCATAAAATTTATATAATATATACTAATATAAATTGCCAAAGGGTCAAATTTTTCAAGGTTAAATATTGAAATAATTAAAATAATTTTAAAACCAATAATCACAAAGTAGAAAAGGCCTTTCTGATGTTCCACACAGCCCAGAAAATGTAAAAGATAAGAATTAAAAATTTTAGTAATATGAAAATAAAAGTGTTTTTTGTAACAAAAATATCAAAATTAAAAGGTACAAGACAAACTCAAAAAATATTTGGAACTCATGTGGCAGTCATTCTTAATTTAAAAAGATTTACAAATCGACATAAACACCAACAATCCAATAGAAACATGAGTAATGATAGTACACATGTAAGAGAATAGAAATACAAAAACATACCAAGCAAGAGAAATGCAAGCAAACACTATGCTGAAATATTATTTTCACAAATTAGCAAAGATAAAAACTAGAATATAGAAGCAGTATTGATAACAATAAAGGAAAATAAGAGTTTTCCCTTCTTTCTGATGGGGCAGCTATTAAACCTCTCTGGAAGCCATCTGCAATGTCTGTCAACTTTTTAAAATAAAAATCCCCATATTCTTTGAGGCAGAGTGAAATGGTGGTTGAGTAATTTCCCCCAGTGACTATCTCTTCATAGACTCGCCTGTTTGAACAGCTATTCATCTATCAGCTACTTCCACATGAGCTAAGGAAGTCAAGTGAGGCACCATGTGCACGACTTTCTTCTGCTGGAGGGCAGCTGTGGATTGTTGGCTGCCTCTCCTCCTCACTCCATGGACCTGGTATGGCCATGGGTCATCAGCTGCCCCTCCTCCTTACCCCCTTGTGCCTAGGACAGTCACAGATTGTTGGCTCTCCCTTCTCTTTGACCCCTGGACCTGTGGCAGCCATGGATTATAAGTCACCCTCCCCCTCCAAAAGACTGCAGCAGCTCACTGACAATCAGCAACCCCTTCTACCATCTGCAGAACCATACTGAGCTTATGGGAGACTCACCCGCACAGAGGACCTCAGTGGGCTTGCAACAGTTTGGTAAGTAGAAGACCTCAATGAGTAAACAGGAGAAGTAGGGTAGTCCCCCCACCCCAGCTGTAGGACCTTGGCAAACCTGGTAAGAATGTGGGTGAGTCCTTCCTCCATACAGAGAACACCAGATGGGTTGAGGAAAGTGCTTAATAAGGTCTCTCCAAACCTGAAGGAAATCAAAAGGGCTTACAAGACACCCAGCAACACAGTAGAGTTCCAGCTGAGGTAAACACTATAGCCAGGTAGATCTGGTGGCCTGGACCAGGTTGAAGCTGTAGTAACAACAGGAACTAAGGGTTGGTGTACATCAATACTCCTAAGCTAGTCAACCTAAGAAAAATATAGGACTCAGCCAACAGGCCCTGCAGGAGGAATTCAGGTGACTGGCCTTGCCCTTTATTGTGTTACAGCAATTGGACAGACATCAACCACACAGTAGGACCCTAAGACACTCACTATCAACAGTTGAGACTAGTGAGACTGAAAGCCCAAAAGGTGAAAATGATAAAACAAAAAAAGGTGAAAATGATAAAACAAAAAATCAAAATGCAACCTCAAAATCTAGTCCATCAGGAACAAGTACAGCAAACATTGAAATAGAGGACATTAAAAGTCATACATCTGAAATTTCTGAAAAGACAGCAAGTGAAATAAAGAAACAAATCCATGAGGCTGTAGAGGAAATCAGATTAGAAATAATCTCTCATGTAAAGAAAGAAATAACAACCTTATTAATGGAGTTGCTCAGCATAGTAGAGAAGACATAGAAAAAAGAAATAGAGGAGCCTGGGAAAATGATGGAAACCTTGAATAAACAATATAGGAAACAAGTACAATGCATAAAACAAATTCAAAGAGATATCCAACAAATAAAAAAGTTCTATTCAAAGCTATCAAAACCATTTCAGTGAAGCTGAGGATACAATTTTGGACCTTGAGCACAGGATCACAGCTAGCAATTATGAAAGGAAAGAACTTTTAAAATAACAAGCAAGCATGCAATGACAATTCAACAACTTCAGATGCAAAGAAAAATAATATAAGATTAATAGGCATCAATGAAGGTGCAGAGGTCAATGCAAATGACATAAAAAAATTATTCACAGTAGTAATAGCAGAAAATTTCCCAAACATGGGAAAAGAATCTGATATGGATAAGTGAGGCATACAGAATGCCAAACAGTCATAACCAAAATAAGTCTATACCAGGACATACAATAATTAAGATCCCAGAAATTCATCACAAAACAGAATGCCAAAAGCTGTTAAAGAAAAGACACAATTCACATATCAAAGAGAGCCCATTAGAATCACAGCAGACTGCAGCACACTTAAAATGAATTTGGAATGAAATATTTCAAGCCCTGAAGGAAAACAACTTTCAACCTAGGTTGATGTACCCTGAAAAACTTTCTGTGAAATTTAATGGAGAAATATGATACTTCCATGACAAAGAACAACTGAAGAACTTCTTGTCCACTAAACCAAACCTTGAAAGAGTACTGAAAGACATACTAGAGAGAGAGATAAAAATGACTACAATTCTCAGAATAGAACAGAACAGAAAGAAACCACCAGTCAGGGCAAGCAATTAAACAAGGGAGAAAAGAAGAAAACCAACAGCAGGAAAATAACATGACAAAGTTGAGCCACTACATATCAGTTATATCCATCAAAGTTACATGGCTTCAATTCACCAATTAAAAGAAATAGGCTGGCAGAATGGATCAAGAAATATGATCCAACAATATGTTGTATACAAGAACCATATCTGACTCAAAGGAAACTCATAGACTAAAAGTCAAAGGATGGAAAAGAATATTCTATGCAACGGGAACCCAGGAAAAGGAAGTGGTAGTTATTCTGTTTGCAGATAATGTGAACTTAAAACCAAAAATGATCCAAAGAGATGAAGTTTACTAGACATTTGTCAAGGGAATAATTCAAGAGGAAGAGCTAACAATCATAAACATATATGCATCAAATACAGGAGCACCCAACTACATAAGAGAAATACTAGTAGATATGAAAAATCAAATAAGCAACAGTACAAGGTAATAGGGGACCTTAATACCCCATTGTCACAAAGAGATAGATCAAAGAAATAATAGAACTGAATCAAACTTTTGAACAAATGGACTTAGTAGACATTTACAGAGTGTTCCATCCAACCACATTAGAATATACATTCTTTACAGCTGGACATTTTCCAAAACAGAACATTTATTAGCCCATAGAACATTCTTAAGTAAATGCAAAGGGACAGCAATTATCTCATGCATATTATCTGACCATAGTACACTCAAGTTGGAAATTAATGGCAAAAGAAATTGCAAAAGCTGCATAAATACATGGAAATTAAATAACAAACTCTTGAACAATCAATGGGTTACAGGTGAAATTAAAGAAAAAATTAAATGATACCTACAATTCAATGAAAATGCAGATACAATATACTGAAACCTGTGGGATGCAATGAAAGTGATCCTAAGATGGAAACATATAACAAAAAATTGTCACATCAATTAAATAGAACAAGCACAAGTAAACAATCTAGTACTACACCTCGAGTTTCTAGAAAAAGAAGAGCAAGTACAACTGAAAGCTTATAGAAGAGAGGAAATTATAAAGTTCAGAGCAGAAATTAATGTAGTTGAGACTAAGAAAACAATACAAAGAATTAATGAATCAAAGAACTGATTTATTGAGAGAATAAACAAAATTGATAAACCTCTAGCCAACCTTAACAAGAAAAAGAAAGAACTCAAATTCGTGCAGTAAGGACTGAAAAGAGAGAAATTACTACAGGTTTCATGGAAATTCAGAAGATTATGAATAGTTATTTTGAAATTCTTTACTCACAAAGGGTGGAAAACAGAGGAAATGGGCAGATTTCTAGAAATATATGAATTATCAAAGCTGACTCAAAAGATATAACAATTTTGAATAAACCAGTATCAGGTACTGAAATTGAAAACATGGCTAAAAACTTATCAGCAAAGCAAAGCCCAGGTCTTGATGGATTCACAGCTGAATTCTAAAGAAATTTAGAGATTTAATGCTAATACTCCTCAAACTCTTCAATGAAATTGAAAGGAAAGCAATCTTTCCTAACTCATTCTTTGAGGCAAGTGTTACTCTGATAACAAATGCAGAGAAAGACTCAACCAAAAAGGAGAAATATAGGCCAATATTACTAATGAACATTGAGGCTAAGGTTCTCAACAAAATACTGGCACATAGAATGCAGCAAATCATCAAGAATATTATACACCATGACCAAGTGGGGTTCATTCCAGGAATGCAGGGATGGTTTAACATACACAAATCAATAAATGTAATACACCACATCAACAGAGCCAAAAACAAAAATCACATGATTATCTCAAAAGATGCAGAAAATGCTTTTGATAAAATCCAACACTTGTTCATGATAAAAACCCTACAGAAACTCAGAATAGGTGGCATTTGCTTCAGTCTGATAAAGGCCATCTATGACAAACCAACATCCAACATTATATTAAATGGACAAAAACTGAAAGCTTTCACTCTAAAATCAGGAACAAAGCAAGGATGTCCACTATGACTTATCCTATTCAATATAGTTCTGGAAACATTATCCAGAGCAATCAGACAAGAGAGAAAAATAAAAGGCATAAGGATAGGAAAGGAAGAAGTTAAATTATCAATATTTGCAGATGGCATGGTAATCTATATAGAAGATCCTAAGAAATCCATCAAAAGACTACTAGAGTTACTAAACAAATTCAGCAGTGTAGCTGGATACAAAGTCAACACTCAAAAATGAATAACATTCCTGTACAAAAAACAACAAATTCACTGAGAGAGAAATTATGGAAATAATGCCTTTCACAATAGCATCTAAAAAAATGAAATACTTAGGAATCAACCTAACTAAGAATGTAAAAGACCTGTACACTGAAAATTATACTACTCTAAAAAAGGAGATTGAAGAAGATATCTGGGCAACAAAAGCAAGGCAAGCGGCATCTCTTCCTTCACTTGAAATTATACTACAAAGCTACAGTGATAAAAATCAGCATGGTATGGTAAAGAAATAGATCTAAGGATCAATGGAACAGATTAGAAGATGGAAACACAAGTACAAAGACACTCAGCCACCATATATTTGACAAAGGGCTAAACATGCTCACTGGAAGAAGGATAGCCTCTTTAATAAATGATGCTAGAAAAATTGGCTTTCCTCATGCCAAAGACTGAAATTAGACCCATATCTATCACTGTGCACTAAACTAAAGTCATAATGGATCAAAGATCCAAATATTAAAGTAGAAACACTAAATCTACTGGAAGACAAAGTAGAGAGGAATCTTGAAGACATGGTTAGGCAAAGAGTTCATGAACAAAACCCAAACCACACAGAAAGTACTTCAAAGAATTAAAAACTGGGATATCATCTTACTAAAATACTTTTGCACTTCAAAAGAAATCACCAAAAAATGAAAAGAAAATCCACAGAATTGGAAAGAATTTTGTCCAACAGTCTCTCAAATGAAGGGCTTATATCCAGAACATACAAAGAATTGAAAAACATCAAGCCTCCCAAATTCAAAGACCCAATCAAAAAATGAGCATCTGTAATGAATATGCATTTCTCAGATAAAGATACATAAATGGCAAATAAATATATGATGAAATGTTCACCATTACTGGTCATTTAAGAAATATAAATTAAAACAGCACTAAGATTCCATCTCACACCAGAAAGAATGTCTGCCATCAAGAAATCAATCGATAACAAATGTTGGTGAAGCTGTGGGGAAAAAGGAACACTGCTCCACTGTTGGTGGGAGTGTAGATTGGTGCAGTCACTGTGGAAATTAGTATGGAGATTACTCAAAAAAGTAGGATTGGATGTCCCATTCAATCCAGCTGTTCCCTTCCTGGGTATTTTCCCAGAAACATTGAAAATGTCATGTTACAGTGATATATGTGCACCCATGTATATAACAGCACAATTTGTAATACATCCAATTTGTGAAACAACCAAAATACCCATCAATCGTAGAATGGATCAAAAAGATGTGGTAGTTTTATACAATGGACTACTACTCAGATATAAAAGGCCTCTACTCAGAGGCTTTTATAGATAAATAGAGGCAACTTGAGACTATACTAATAAGTGAAATAAATCAGACTCATGTTTGTAAATATCATATTGTTTCCATAGTGTAAAAAATAATAAACTGAAAGAACAATAATATCCAAAATGTACAATAGATATTGTAATAATGATAGGGAAAGAAAGTGCTCTAAAGGGGAAAAAAACCTTATAGGTCTACACATACATATGTATGTATAAGTGTGCAAGACAGATAACTGTACCACTAATTGTTAGTTCATCAGAAAGAATAGCTTATGCTGTCACTGTTTGATTGTTCATTTTTTATGCTTAGATTTTCTAAGATAACCATATGTAATATATTAACTAGTGGTGATTTCTTGTTGTTATTTTTTTGAAAGTCTGTAACATTTCTACCTTTTTTTCTGTTTTGCTTTAAAAAAAGACAGTGAATAGGGAGATCTGTGTTATGGTGGGCATTGTGTTAAGAGTTTCACACTCATCTCATTTGTTTCTTGTGACAACATTCAATAAAGTACAGACTGTTATTATCCTCTTATGCTTGAAGAGACTGAGACTCTGAAAAGTGTTAACTGCTAAGAGAGAAACCAAGTTTCTAACCCATCTCTCCTAATTTGAGCTGCACTAGAGGTTTGGTCATAATCTGATATTTTTTTCTTAATATTTTTCATAGTTTCTTATCTTATATCTTGTAGAACATCAGTTTTGTTTGATGAAGCAACTTGCACCTATGCTTGGAAAAATTACCATGTTAAGAATTAGAAGTAGGACTGAAAATCACATGAAGATGCTTCACCAAGAAAGAAAAAGGATGGTGGATGATTCTCTAAAATATCCAGTTATTCACATTCTAGAAATTTACAGCTTCCCTGACTGGTCATTAAATAAAAAGCACCTTAAATAATTTTATTGTCAAGTTGAGGTAGTTTCTCAACAGAATGGATGGTACTGAAGTGAATGTTCTTTATCTCTGCATTTGGAAAGCTTCTAGAATTTTTTAAAGTGAACTGTCATGAACTGCAGGGATAGCTTTGAAATATGGCTTCTGGTTTGTTCCAAGCCCCTCTGGTCACTTTTGTACATGTACAGAAGAGTATCAGGTTCAAATTACAACTTCTTAATACAGACACATGCTTTTGAACTAGCACTATGTTTAGTCCTAGTTTGGCTTGCTCAAACTTACCCATGAGTTTTTTTTTTTTCTTTCTTTCTTTTTTTTTTTTAACAAGGAAAGGTGACTTCATTAATGCTAAAGTCTTCCATTTAGAACCAAAGTACCAAATGTCAGGCTGAATTTGGAAGTGATTACTCATAGGAATAAAGCATGATTAGTGTGTATTTAAATGCATGCTCACAGCTGTGTTTTTTTTATTAAAGAAATTCAGTGAGAAGAGTTTTAATACTGTACCATAGTTGAGAATCTTAATGTGTATGACATTGGCAATTTCAAATTAGAGCTCCCCTGGCAACTGTCACTCTGTGACATCACATTTTATCTAATGAGGCATAAAAATGTACACTTTGTACACTCCACATCTCTTTCAATTGTATGGGGGATGAAAGTTATGGGGAGAGTGGGAACCATCTCTTTGAAATCGTGCCTGTAAGGTTTCATGTATGCAATTGTCTTTATTTGCAGCTATATTTTCTTCAATGCTCATATTTAGTATTTCTAAGGCATTGCATAAGCTATAATAGCTATAAAGATATTAGTCCATTCATTCTCTTATTCCATCTATCCCATTCCCATTAATTTATTTTCCAATCCATAAGATCTTCTGAAGCTATTAACAAGTTCTACGCTTATGTTTGTTCAGATCTTATTTTATGAGCCGTTGCTTTAATTGCTACAAAATGTTTTACAGTATCTAGTGACAATCTCTACCCATTGGATCTGGTTTTGACTAGTCACTAGAGTCTTGTCACTCTAATGAGGAAAGGTGCCTCATGGTTTTGGCTTCTGTCTTTCTGCAGCTGGGGGGCCAGTCACTATTGAATAGAGATCCAAGTAGCCTCTAATCCAGATGGTAGGGGTAAGTATTACCTCTTTTGCGCAGATGGTACATAATTTCTTGCCTAATATTTAGTAAAACCCCTACCGATCAAAGAAAAATTTGATGAGGAATGTGACAGTCCTCACAATTACTAACTCTGAGTTTCAGAAAGTAACTGTGTTTGCAAATGCTCTTCTCTTCAAAATGTGAACTGAACAAGCATTAATCCTAAATCTCTTCCCCCAGACGGAGCCACACAGATGGGCTGGTTAAAATCATAGGTCTGTGCTAAAGGAAATTATTTCATTAGAGGAAACATTTGGGAAAAGTGGGCAATGGGTTGGGAAAAAAGTAGCAAATAAAAGCAGATGGAATATCTTGTTTGGCAAGACAGTATTCCATTATTCTTCTATTATCTATCTTCTGACATGGGAGAACATAGAAGAATGGTAAGCACAGTTTTATTAGTAATAAGACATTAGGCAAAACTCCTTTAGGGATAAGACAACTAATAGGCTATTGTTTAATAGCTTTATAAAAGCTTACTTGTTTTTTGGTCTTCTGTCATGTTTCGCATACAACCACTGAATAATATGACATCATGTACAATGTGTCCAGATTCCTAAAATAAATACCTCCAATTAGTTTTTCAAGTGGAGAATATTGGGCAATCCAGCATTCTTTCTGGAGAACAGTTCATTGGAAGAGTCTTGCTAACTCTGAGCACACTGGTTCTTTCATTGGTGAAATAGTTATTCCCAAAGTATCTGATTTTAAGTAATTCACACAGAATGTAGCTCAAGTAATAATCATTTTGCAGTTTATGTTGCAGAAAGCAGGATAGTTAGCCATTTATCTGTGATGATGTAAAGGGAGCTTTAATTAAATTTAAGGAAGGAAAAATTTTAAAAAGAGGTTACAAACAGTTTACAGATTTTCTAGGGGAATATAAGACTCTAACATTTGAAAGCACATTCATGAATCAGTCCATAATTTGCAAGGTAGTTTTCAGGAATAGGAGTACCTTTTATGAGCATATTTTTTTTGTAAACCTGGGGGGTGGTTCTTGACTTGAAGCTCTTTTCAGGGGACAGGAAAATGAATCTGGTTAGAGGACAGAGAAGGGCCACATCAAGGACAATTTGGAGCAGGAGCCCAAAGTTAAGGTACTAGAAGAGTTTGTGACAATGAGTCTAGGAACATGGAGACTTATCCTGAATGAATTCTCTAGGAAAGATGTCTGCATGTCTGCAAATCACAATATATTAGTGAACTGAATTAAACATGTGAATCCTTTCAGTCAGGTGTGGTAGTACACACCTGTAATTCCAGTACTTTAACATAATGTAGCAAGAGGATTGGGAGGTCAAGACCAGACTGAGCAACACAATGACTCAGTGAGATCCTGTCTAAAAATGAAAAATTAAAAAAAGGACTGGGATGTAGGTCATTGCAAATGACCTGTTGTTCAACTCCCAGGAACACAGACATACACAGACACAGAAACACACACACACACACACACACACACACACACACTGTGGATCCTCTGTACTCATTAGAATTTTGGGGGTCTTAGAGACAGAAGATGTCTTATTTATATTATGATCCTCTCCTGGAGAGTTTATGCTCTCTGTCCACAAACTAAGAGGAGGGCACCCTGGCAAAGAGGAAATACACTATTCAGACACACAAGTACACGTGTGGCCATTTTTGGCCCAGAAACTATAGATAAGCTAGTATCTTTGAGACATGATTTGTTGATCTCCAAAGCAGAGAGTACACTCTTCCCTTTCTAATGTTTGCGAAGGATCAGTCACACACATGAGTGCACACACGCACAAAGAAAGTGTCTAATAGAGTGGTTGGCATATGGCAAGGGCTCCATAAAGGAGTTGCTTTCCCTTCCTTCTGTTTTCTTTGCTGTGATGGGAGAATTTTACATAATACCAAAATATTTGGTTCTTTAGACACAGGGATCCTGATTTTTTGATGGTGCCATGCAGGGTTTGATGCTTTTAAGAAATTAGGTAAGAATGAGGCACCCACAAACTGCCAAATAATATTGTAAACACTAGAATATAGAGATAAACAGACCAAATATCCATGGTTCTACTCCCATGGAGTTTATATGCTGGCAGAAAATTTTTAAAAAATCACTTTTAAGAGGCTATGTAGAAGTTTCAATTAAAACATAGAAACAGAAGTGCTCTGAGACCTCCAAAGACCCAGAAAGGCCTGTTGGCTTCAGAGTGGGGTCCTATTCAGTTTCACTCCTATCATGCCACATGGTCTCTGCAGTTTTATACCACATGGATCCTTATCTAGTGGAGAACATTAATTGGCTTGAGGTAGCTAATAAAGCTCAAATGAGAACACATCTTAGAAAGAGTTTGAGATTCTCCAGAGTACTGGATAGAAATGGAGTACTATACAATTTTATTAGGAGACCTGGTGACCTTGATTCTTTTGACAAATTTCTAATTCTGTTACAACAACCATTTAGCAATAGCTTATTAAATGCTAGAGACCTAGATTTTGGAATTGGAGGGACACTCCAAATAGTTCACAAAATGCTATGGCCTACCTGGGTGTCAAGATTTAAGGAATGCTATAAAAAATGAAAACCAAAACCCTCATGAGCATCGCAACCCTTGATATGTGGTCAGTGATGTTGAAAGAGAAAAAAACTCAATATCTTAACATTCTATTTCTACAGGTGATTAAGGATTGATTTTACAGGGTTTGAGGACTTCAAAATTAATATACAGAAGAAAGCACGTTTTAATAAGGTGTCAGTGAAGTACACTAAATGGAAAACGTAGCACAGCCTTTTATCAAAGCTAGCCAGATGAAGAATTACTCTGTCTCAATTCAATATTCGAGGAACCCTTAAAACCATTAAATATCAAGCACTACAAGAAACAAAAACAAGAAAGAAAAAAAATCTATAGCAAGAAGACAAAATTCTAGAGGGAGAATTCTAAAAGATTGATTTATTTGTAATCTCTTTTGCCTCTTTCACTTATGAAAGCTTTGTCAGTGGCTGATAGGTCTCACATGCATGCAGCTTTTAATCATATTTAGGAAATTTACATGCTGTTAACTGCATATGAAACACTCTCAGGTTGCGCAGATTTACTCCACAGGATCAGTCTTATCTTATTCTCTATCTATTACTAATACAAATCCATTTGAACATGAATGCAAGGGATGGTTTGATTTGAAAACAGTTCTTTCCTTTGGAACACATAAGAACTCTGGGGCAATTCCCAAACTGGAGCAGGTGGGCTTCTACACGTGCAAATCTGCAATATACTGTAAATCAATAAAGCAGTGAACATGCCTCACAACCAGATGCAGGCATATAAGAATACCACCTTAATGAAAGTAGTTCAAGGTGCATAAAATGTCTACACTGCCTTTTCGTTTTGGTCTAAGTTGGAACAAATCCCCAAATGATATTCTCTTTGTAAGTGAAAGCAGAATCTTTCTCCTCTCAGGTCACTGGTGGCAGGTGAAACTTGACGTGCTGCTGTCATAATTCACTGCACTGTACTAGGTCTGACTTTCTTTAACAGACAGCTTGGTATTGTAAGAAAAAAATATAATCATATGAAATCGATGTGATGACCAGCCTTCAAAGAAATGAACTGGAAAGAAGGAAGAAACTCATGCCAGCTCGGAGAGACCCATATACTTGAATCTATTCTGTCCCTTTGGGGCTTAGGGTGATGATGTGTATGCCTGTTGATGTTTGTATTTCTTTCTAAGGAGTAGAAAAGAAGTCAGAATGGAGCACTGGAGCGAAGGATGGAAGGGCCAGGTGCAGTGAAGAAAGGGAAGCTCAAGGAATCTGGCCCCATAAGGATACTTTCTATTCTAGCCCGAGTCTTAAATGATCAAGTAAGGAGTTTTCACGTCAGCCCTGCAGCTGTTACATTAAGGGGAAAATCTTACAGTTCAAGTTTTCCTTCAAGATTTGAAGTTTTGGAACTTTACTACATTCCTAGCTGACCCAGCAAACCATGATGCTTTTGGTGTACAAAACATAAGGCATTGTTGCTTCTGTGATGCACAATGTTTCTTCCAGTGTAAAAGGCAATTAATATTGGTATCAACTGAAGTACCCTATAAAAGGTTGCTATGAGTACCAGTTGTACAAATTTAGTAGATACTAGCTGCTGTCTGTGGTTAGTATCGCCCTCTTTCCATAGTTAGAATTGCTTTCCCGAGGGGACATAGAAGACAGGCAAATGATAACAAAGCAAATGGATTAAAAGCCATATGTTTTGAGGGAACTTTAAATTGTCTCTTCTATCAATAGTTTATCCATGGGGTTAGGGAGAACTCTCATCTTCTCTATATTTTAGTGAGTAGCTGTCTAGTTAAACAGAATAAATCAGGGAAGACTTTAATGGGAAAAATAAGTCACAAATGGACAGTGTGAAGACTCAACTTTCATAGTTGATTCATTTATCTTATTATCTGTCCATCTATCTATCTACCATTTATCTATCTGGTAAGCCTGAGGAAATATTCCCACCAACTTAGACTTGGCAATGATGCTGCTGATAAAGCAGTTACCATGTCCGTGTGACATCTTATTTTGCTATTAACAACAATAGTGGCAGCAACAGAACCTTTCCTCCTGCCATCTGCCTCTTTGTGTCCCTGTGAATCTGTTCCTTCTCCTCTCTTTCCCTGGAGGGAGATGATTGTCCATGAATTTTTCAGCAGTGCAGAATTCCTTGAAAAAAATCTCAGAGCCTACGATGATTGTTTTAATTTATCAAATTCCAGGAAAATATCCGAGTATAGTATGCTATTCACAGATTTCTAGATCTACAGGATTTTCTACAATTCATATAGGTAATACATCACTGCTAGGTTTCTGTTCTGAAAAAAGTGCTAAGACATTCATTTAGGTCATTTCTAGGAATAACTTATGCACTGACTAACCAAATTAGCAAATATGGCATGGGTTGATTAAGTATCTGGGAATACTAATTGACTAATTGAAAACCAATACTATTTTGAACATTGAGATGCACAGTTCATCTTTAAAGTGATTCTGATAATGCCATAGGAGTTTTACCATGACTTGTTAATATAACTCCATGTAATGGTGGAAGGTGAAAGGCTGAAGGTGCTGAAAGTTCATTCTGGTTGAGAATTGCAGAAATTGATATGAGCAGATTTCTGATATGGACTGTTGAAATTTGTATATAAGCTCAGCTGTGGTCCAATGTAATTGTCACTAAGGCAGAGGAGATGATAAAAACAGAAGCAAAGGCCATGGATATATGAAATCAATTTGTCACTGGGACTATTCTCTGCCCACATCACCCACTGCAACCTGCTATTTCTCATTCCAAGCCACAGAGATAAGTAAAAACCACTGGATGGTCAATGGAAATACAGAGACAAGAGTGCAGCAGTCAATCCAGAGGGACTTTCTGAGGCAAGTTTTGTTAGAGTCTTATTAGATGAGCTCTCCACCTTCTTTGGTTTAGTAAGCATATGAGTGCTACAGTCACACTTCCCAGGTTTGAGGCCAGCCTCACTAATTTAACTCATTGCCTGACACTGGGCAACTCATTTAACCTCTGAGTCTCAACCTCCTGTTCAGTATAGAAATATCAGACTCTATTTTATCCAAATGTGGTAAGAATTAAGTGAGACAAAGTTACAAAAGACATTAAGTACAGTGAAATGCATGTGGTAAATGTTCAATGAATCTAAAACATTGTGTTTCTTAATTCCTCATCATTGTCACTATTTAAGAATGTCTTTCCCCTTCATTGTCTGATTTGTCTTGGGTCCTTCTGTCCCCTAATACCTAGCTCAGGTACTCTTCCTGCTTCCTTCCTCCAAGTACCAGAAGCTATTGGTATTGCCACACAGATCTCAAGGGTAGCACACATAGCACTGGTCTTGGGTGACTGTTGTGGCTGGAGGGAAATGAGAGATAGCCCATTCTGCTCAAGGGAAAGAGGCTTCATGCCATTAAAACACTGCCAGCATGGCATGATTTCCCTCTGCGAAGAACAGCATCTTTGCAGAATTAGAACATATTATTAGTAGGACATAACTCAGAGTAAATTAAATGATCACTCTGCAATCAGTTCAAAGACTGCCCTTTTACTTTTAGTAAAATATGGAGCTCTCTTCTGAGGTGTGTTTATTACACAGATTACTCACATTTGTTGCCCTCTGGGGAATAAGAACCTCTTCTGGGTACTCTCTGCAGACATGTCTCAAATTCTGGCAACTGCTACTGACAGGAGCTGATTTCACAGGCTGTGTCTCCTTTGTGAGTGACAGCATTTCATCCAACCATTTTATTATTTAAATCCAGGTTGCTGGTGACCATGAAGAAGGTTGTGCATACCTGCTTCCAAACCAAGAACCCAAACACACATCCACCTGCAGTCTCCTCCTTCACCTTGGCATTAATCTTTACCTCAACAGTGAATACTTTCCCCCTCTGTGCAATAAGCTAGGTATTCTGTAAGAATCATTCTACTCTTTGAGGTGATTAACCCTTCACTGACAGTCTTATTCTGGTGAGTCTCAAAACAAAATATTTATTTGAGATCTGCTTCCAAAACTATTTAAGACAATGAATGTACTGTTCTTACAGTGCTTCATCAGGGTTGCATTTTGGAAGTACTTGTGTTGTTTTACAGTGTACGTGGGCTTCAGCCCTCCTGATTGTCAATAATGGAGCATGAAGTGAGTTTAGGAGATAGAACTTTAGAAATGTGACGCCAGGCTGTGAACACTTTTTTTTCATTTTGCTATTCCAAATGCTTCAAGGATCTCTTCAGGGCTGAAGAAAATTTTTTTCTAATAATCTACTTGCTTTCTTCTGCTAACAGAAGGAAATAAGAAATTTCCTTTATTTTTTGTTATACCTGGCCTGAGAATGCTTAAAGTTAATTTAAGGCTCATCTACAGAAGCATTATATCTATAACAAACAGATTATCCATCACTTGAGTTGCTTCCAGTTTGCACAGGAAATGTTTCATGTCTCTGCTTCTTAGTTTCCTCAATTAAGTGAACATGAACTGAATAATAACAATATACCTGCTAATTCTCATACACTTTGTGTGCCAACCATTATTTGGTGAGTTCCTTCCACATTCTTCAGGAACTGTGCTTTTTGGATTCAGCATCTTAATAATTTCACAGCCCAACCCATTCTTCTCAGGGATTTTGGTGCATAGTAAAGCAGACAGCCAGGTCCAGGAGCTCAACATTTCTGAGGACATGTTGTCTGTGCTGTTGCTTTATCCTAGATGAGAATTCAACTATTATTCAAACATGTCATATAAAGTTCTTACAAGAAAAGTCCTGAGAGCCAGCCAGCTCTTTCCAATGAATTAAAATTGCTATGATGTCCCTATGATAAAGAAAGCCTTTTTGATCTAGAACATTCTATTGACAGCAAGGGCTTTGCCCATTGGCCATTTGCCTGCTTAGGGGATCAGCAATTTCTTTTTCTGATTTCTATTATTCTATTCACCTTCACCCTTGTATTGTGAAATCACACATAGTTGATATGTAAACAAATTATTGTGGCTATATTCCAATACAACTTTATTTGAAAAATCAAGTGGTGGGCCATATTTGGTTAGTGGTTCCACGCTGGACAACCTTATCCTAGTGTATTAGCTCTGATATCTGTGGATTATTTTTCCTTTTCTCTGTTTGTATCTTTTGCTCAGTCCTAGTCTCCATTTCTGTCATCACCAACAACCCCAATTATCTTGTAAGAATCGTGACACGAGAAGGCACTTATGCTCTTGGGGTCTCAACTTCTACCTCAAATATTTAGGGAGATATTTTCCCAACTTCTAGTATTAGGAGGGGTTTCAATGATAAATTTTTGAATAATGCAACATTCTATACTTCACTAACTCTCTATCAGCACATAATTATGTAAGTCATTACACAAACTGTAATGTCTTTCAGACCAGGTATACAAGACCCTGGGGGAGCCAGGGTCAGGAGTCAGGATAGCCTGAGGTGATCTTGAGAGGCATCTATATCTGAATACATGGACATAGATCTTCAAAAACAGACAACAAAATAAGCCTATGGGCCAAAGTTACTGAGGGGACTACCAGGGTGTGAAGCATTCCATAAAGATTTGCTTGGATTATTTCTATACAGTTGAAACTAAGACTCAATTGTATAGAAGTAGTATACAAGTGGTTTTCACGGTTAGTAAGTGAGAGATTGCTTTACAAATATTTATGGAAATAATGCACATAATAGGCCTTGGGCAACTAATGACAGACAAGGAAAGTTCTTGTCCTCAAGGAACATACACAGTCTAACAGAGGTAAGATACAAGCAAGAGACCATTGTGGTACATTACAAGAGATGTGATGTGAATTGGTTGGGGTGCTTGGAAGTCACATGGTAGGATTACTGAACCCAATTATGTGCTTTGGGATCAACTTCCTACATGAAATGACCACTCGAATATTTGAAAGAAAGGAGGGGTTTCTTCAGGGAGCTTTCCTATTGGATCCAAAAGGAGGAGGGTCCAGTAAGCACAAATGCTCAAAGGTAGAAGGGAGTGTGAGCATTGGGGTGATGTTGGGGAATCATGATTCCCCATGAAGCATAGCTCTGCCTTCTTGCTCTTGGAAACAGGAGACAGCACCTCATTGCCATGCACAGGGTTATTGTAAATAGTGAAATTCCCAACAAAAACACAACAATATAGAAAATATTGCCTTTGGCAGTCCATGAAGAAGACATTTGTTTATAGAATGAAAGCTGAAAAAAGAAGGCAAAATACTGTCTTGTCAACTTCAGCTGGGAATGTGTATGTGGACTGAATCAAGCACATACCCACGAGTGGCCACAAAGCACTGCAAGTATGGATGGTACAGAAACACTTGAGGGAGAAGAATAAACAGGAAGGGAATTCACGAATAATTAAGATTTACTGTCCTTTCATATATGTCTTCTCATCTGAATAACTGCAATATACTGTGCTCTTCTTCATGGCTTTGCAAATTGAAATAGAAAAAAATGAGTAGTTTACATAATCATATATCAAGGACTTGACCTTAGTGGATCTTAATTATTGAAGGGAAGCAATTCCCAGGAACTTGGAGATACGAACCAGGTTGAACAAGTTGGATCTTTTAAAGAAAGTGAGCCTGTGGGTACCATCCAGCTCTCCTCACTTGCTTCTTTCCTGGTTATCATTACTTAATCACTATCCCTCATTTTATAGTAAAAACAGTACATAAACAAGCTTTATCTGGCCATGTAAATGCTTTGGACCCTTCTTTATGTTTTTTCTTGAAGAGTGAATTTTTACCAATTCACCCTTATCTAGGCTCTGGCCAATATTTGCAGGAAGAAAATCCTGGAATCATTATACTTCCAATCAGTGGCTTATAAACCTGTGTAACTTGCTTTATCTTAATAGTGTGATAGCAAATGGGAAGGGCAGGAACATAAAGATAATTCTGGCCCCACCTCTCTCACTGCCAACAGGCCAGGCACCTTGTTCATTTTTATTCTTGATTAAGTGACTCAATCAATTCTCCCTTGCTGAGTTCCTTGGAGCAGCTGCTGTGAATGGGTAAGGAATGTTGATCACTCAGTATCAGTCTGGAGACAGTGAAATTTTAAAACTTTTGTTTTGTTTTGTTTTGTTTAAGCGGAGCCATTTACCATAAGATAGATTTAGCTTTAAAGTCAGAAGAATGATTTCTAGAGAGGACTAATTTAGAAAAGCTGCTGCTATGTGATGGGTCCTTTACACTGGTTTTCTTTGTAATATGGGCCTGTGTCTTAGGGACTGGGAAACTCACTTATTTGGAGAGAAATGAGGTGAGAAAGGCCAGGGGATGTTGTTTTATCTCTCAGTAGAACAGGAATGCCAAGAGAAATATAACTGATAGTTCATTCAAGGGCATAAAAATGTTTAAATTACCATAGGAAAAATGGAGGAGAAAGGAGAACATCTGATCAACCTAATTAACCTTAGAAATTTGTTAAAGCAGATTCTCAAATCCAAACTACTCAAAAAGCACAAGCCAGGATTCCTTTCCACCAACATTACTTTGGGCTACAGCTCACTCTCATGAATTCTCTATTAGCTGGCCAGAAGGCCAAAGCATTTGTTTATCCCTCATTCTAACTCACCCTCTATTATACATTTGCTGATCCAAATGACACTATTTAGAAATTATAGACATTGGATATAATAAAAATATTCAGCTTTTATTTCCAAAAGTGCTCATCACCTTACAGGAAGGAGCCATAAATCTAAGGGACAGCTACATGATGAATAATCATTTTGGGTAAGTTATATTACTCCAAAGCATAATTTCTATTTCGCACTGTGATTATCTCACCATAATCATACCCCTGTGTTATATTATTGCTCATCATAAAAGTACACATATTGGAGAGGAAAAAGCTTTTGCTTTTAAAGCATTTTCAGGGAAAATTAGAAATTATTTTCAATATAAGCAATAGTAAGCCTAACAGGAAACCAAGTTTTACACTTCTACATTCAACAGTTTGAGTGCAAGCTGATAGTAATTAAGGGGGAAAAGTCAGGAATTTGCTACATTCCTTCATCTACATAATTAAACAATAAACTACTATATCATTTCACTCAGACACTGTAAATACTAAATTAAGAAGCTCTGATGAAATGTCAGAAGCATTTTCTTATGAGTTTATATCAGCCATGTGATTATCATATTTATTCTGCATGCCAATGAGATAACATTCCATTATGTTTATTTTTCTCCCAATTGCCTTCTGGAAAGTAATAAAATGAAATCCAATATGATATTAAATGTAAATATGCATAGATATTATATATAAATACCCATTTTAGATTCTTTTTGCTTTTTGATATTTTCTGAGCATAATGTTGTCAAGCGACAGTAATATTCCTAACCCCCACCTGGCGTACCCTTATTTCTAGTGCCAAGAGAAACAACATCCTTTATAATTCCACTTGATATTTGTTTCATGATTTACAGAAAAGAAAATGCTGAAATAACTGTCTTTAAAGGTTGTTGAACCAAGAGTTTATAAGCTAGGCAAGTTTGATTTTCCACACTGGCACCTGGGATGGCTGTTTGTGACTTTGCTTTACTTTTGATGTTAGTATTACTTCCTATTAAATTTGGCACATTATGTTAATTAAATAATTAAATTAACTGCACTCATCTGACTTTGGTTTACAATGTCCAGCTGGGATTCTGTTCTTGCAATTCAGACATCAAAAACTTTTCTTACTATGTTTGAATTATTACTATTTCTTACTATGTTCGAACTATTAATTTTTGAAAACTAGGCTTTTCATAAAAATGAAATGATCAGTCATTTTAAGAAAGTTCAGAGGACCTGGTGCAAGATTCTGGTTCTTAGGTACCTACAAACTGGTCACATGTAGTAGCTCAAATGGGAGCACAGGACCCCCAAAGGACTATAGTAAAGATAACACAAAGTTGGCAGAATCAAGGGCAACCGACACAAGCCTATTCTTTCGTGGCAGTTAGGATGGAAATCTAGAGCAATGTGGCAGCTTACTTGTTATATCTCAGCTTCCTCCAGTCGTCCTGTTAGCAGCTTCTGTTGTGAATGTCCAAAACTGGCACATTGTTCCCACTATTCGGTAAATCACTCATTTCTACAAGACTTTTGTGTCTCCTAACCTCAATGATTTACTTGTCCTTTGCTTTATCTGACATGTATGACTTTGTATCTAGTAGAGTTCTTGGAACATAGAATTTGTAATTGTTTGGTCAAAGGGTACTTAATGTCCAGTTAATTGGTTACAAATCCGAGATTGTAACTCACGTTTGTGTGAGGGTCTTTGTTTCTCATACTTCCTCTTCACACAATCCGTAAAAATCTTTCCATTCCTCTCTTTTCTAGGAAAAGTGACTGAAATGAAATATGAACTGGACAATTGAATTTAAATTGACTTATCAATAAAGTATATTGGAATATTTTTATCAATAGGGATTTTTTTTGCAGTAATTTTAAAAATGGGAACACCACTAATTATAGTTTGGATAAAAGCCACAGTTATATTTCTATGGATGATTCTACCTAATTCTTCTAATATTATAATACTTCTAATAATTCATTTTGCCAACTGATTGTTTGTTACATCATCAGACCATAACAAGTAGATAGATTCTTTTTTCTCTTTTCTTAAAATAAAAGATGTTAGACTTAAACAATAGATTTCTTTGACATTATGTCTAATATTTATATAACCCTATGTGTGAATATGGAATTTGTGCCTCCTTTCTCTCCCTTACTATGGTGGGGTATATTAAATTTGTATCTGTTCTAATCTATCAACAATTTGTTTTGCTGGTTATAAAATAGAAAGGCACAAACATATTTTCTACATCTATATTTATTTCTGTATCCATCTATCTAGAGTGACTGTGTGTGTGTGTGTGTGTGTGTGTGTGTGTGCGTGCGAGCTTGTATGTAATTAATGAGCCTCATGTATCTCTGGCTTCACTGTCCTTGATCTGTAACCAAACAGGGAAATTAAATTAGACAAGGAAAGACATGATAGTGTCTTTTCATGGGAGGGGTCATTCAATCATGTTGGATTTTTGGATTGTTAGCAATAATTTGAAAAGATTTTAAGTTTTGTTACACATAGGGTTTATTAAAACTGTTATTATGTCAAGTGTACTGTCTGAGGCTTGTGGGTTCTACAAAGCATCATTAATGAAACATAGCGCTGCTTTTTCTATATAATAAAGATGACTTTGCCAAGGTAAGTTGATCAGAGGTGTCATCACTATAGCTCAAAAGTACAGAGGTTAAATGGAGTGTTGACCAGGTATGTAAAATTCCTTTGAAGCAACTCAGCAGAGGAGTTGGGATGGGAAAGGTGCTTGGGGCACTGTCCACCCCTGTGTCTTTCTTTTTGACTGTAGGAGTAGCCTCCTTGTGGGCTCTAGCTGCTGTAGAGAGATTCTCCAAGTTAGTTCATAGGATGAAAGTAGGGGTAGAGGCTCTGTAGCTGTGGCCATGCCTGCATGATGTCTGTCACCATCTCCTCCTCATCCATGCAGTAACTCAGGGGACACAGAGTAATACACCTCACTTGGTCCACTGCAGGATATTCTCTGTCCCCTCCTTTGTGATTTGCATTACAGTTGGGTCATGGCAGAATCTATGAAGTACCTCCTGCAAACTCCTTGTCCTATCTCTTCTCTTCCATTCCGAAAAGATGAAAAGCAATATAGTCATGAGGTCTCATGCAAATATTTTGCTTCCAGATTCACCAGGACAATACTAACTTACCAAACAGTCTATTTTTGCATATGCCATTGGCTCCATCTCTCTTATTGCAGAGCTCTATCGTTTTCTCCCTTTAACCACCAAAACTGATCTGAAAGTGAGAAACTGAGCCAATTAACTTGTTTTCTTTATATCTATTGAATTACAAGTTTGACTCTTTTTTCACAACCTTTTTGAATCCATTATTGGCTCCTTGGCACTATATAAACATAAATCCTTATTATCATGAAAGAATAGTTCTCTGCAAATTAAATGGAGTTGAATCAAAGAAAAATTTCTTTCAAACTTCCAACTCCCATCTTAAAAAGGATGTAAGTTTGTCTAAAGACAAACTTGTTTTTTAAGTTCTCTCACAATAGTGAAAACAGCTTGAAGCAATAATCATTTCAAATGATCCATCAAAAATGTCATTTCTAAAAAGGAATACAAATCTTAAACTGTAACTTACATAAACTTTTCAAAGCCACTCACAGGATAAAATGATATTTGCACATGTTCTAAAATTTAGAATGAAAAATACTCTCTTTTGAGTTGGCACCAATTGAAGGAAGTGCTGAGCGAGAAGGTGAAGATGTACTCTTGCATATACAGAAAGAATATTATCAGTTTTGAAATTATGAATATTATAAAGATACAGCTTTAATTAGTAATGATGGATACTGTGGCATATCAATCAAGCTGGCAGCATATTCATTTTGAGAGATCTTATTTAACTGGCCAAAGAAAGGCAAGGTTCATTGTGTTTTTTCCTTTTAGTTTTGATCAAAATAGCAGAGTCTTTCAGCCTGAACTTGTTATCTTAATTGATAGGATGCACAGCAAAATATATTGATCCACATAAATAGGTTTCAGATCAGTTGTCCTTTTGAAAATAATATTTACATTAGAAAAGTCTGCAGATATTCACTGAATACAAAGGTTAAAATTATTTTCCCATTAACCGTAGTGATTAGTGGTCTTAGACAGTTTTGAGTCAACTCAAAATATCTTAGGGACTTTGTATGTTGTTTTTCAAAACACATCTCTGAGGCAAGAAAGTGCAAAAGATGGTGCAGCCATTATTTTAGCACACTGGCAGATGGAGAAAACTGAGTCACAAGCCAGTTGGGTGATTTGGCTAAAACCAGAGTATATAATGTGATTACTGCAATCTCAGAATAGAGTTCTCAACTCCTACCTCCCATCTGTTCTTTAAAGAGAATTTGGGAGCCAATTATCTGTTCCTTTGTAAAAAGCATCCATTGATTCTCTTTAGAAGGATAGATCTGGACCCAGAGAAGTTTTTCTGGACTACTCAATACCACACTTAGCGGTTCTTATCACACCCATAAACTCTTATGCTCCTTCATTATTTCCAACCAGGACAGTCTTATTATCTGTTCAAAATTTTTACTGGGATGATTTGGGGAAGGGTGTGTATGCACAGTGAGGTACCAGGATCCTTGTAAAGGAAACATTTATTAACTATCTTACAAACTCATTTCCCAGTCCCTTGTAAAATTTTCCTCATTCCAGTTTCACTACAACTTATTAGAATGTGATATCATTTTACAATACACATGGTAGATACTAGATAAGCAAAACTGATAATGGTGCTGGGGGTAGTGGCAAAGCAGTATAATATTTTGGGATAAAATATGGCATTATGTTAATACAGGTTAGGGCATTAGTTGTTGTCAGA
The DNA here is from genome assembly GCA_004027295.1 of Dolichotis patagonum. Lineage (NCBI taxonomy): Eukaryota > Metazoa > Chordata > Mammalia > Rodentia > Caviidae > Dolichotis > Dolichotis patagonum. The sequence continues at coordinate 434,473 of PVJX010000044.1, forward strand.
AAATCTGTGTGACTTTGGTTAACTCATGCTTTCTTTTTCTCTCTGAACATAGTTTGCTCACCTGGACAGACCAGGAAAACACTGAGACTTCACAGACATTAAACTGATGGGTCTGTATCATTGCAATTGCTGAGCCAGGCAGGAAAGAGCAGTGGTTCTCTCTGAGGAGATTACAACTGCCATGGCAGCCCATTTAGGTCAGAATTCCCAACCCAGACCATTAATCATTGTCACCCCACTCTTTATCTTCAGAGTGCTTAAAATTTGGAATATTATGTCTGATAATTTAATTAGAGGGACTATATATTGTATTTTATATGCATTTTCAAAGACATTTTGAGGTCTTTCTAATAGATATTTCTATATATAGTTATGTCTAGTTAAGAATTATTACCATTTACTGACAATAGGAGAATGTATTTGGCAGAGTGGAAGCTTGGGGACACCCCTTAAATCCAATCATTTACTCAATTGCATTGTGAAGCTGGGCTTCCTTATGAGATAAATGGTTGGATCGGGAGGCCTGGGAAAGTATCCATTGTAGGCAGAAGTCGTGTGCTGTCTGGGAGGTCAGAACTCATTTGCTTTCATTTCATCCAGACTTTTCCACTTTCTTCTAATTCAACCCGGGTAGTTTTAAATCTTTCCTTAAAAGATTCCCATTAAAGATGATGAAGTAGCCTAGCTCCCAGATTTATCCAACCCCTCAAACTCTAAGGTAAAACAACAGATGTATCTGAAATGTTCAATTTTGTCTTTGGGGCTAATTAAGTATCCTATGGGATGTGCTAAGTCCAGGATGTTATTTTGCCTGTTTTAACAGACAGTAAGTAACTATAGATGAATGATGTGGGGTCATTGGGCTGGTATTAATCTGACTGTCTTAAGCTAACCACATCTGGTGTTCAAAACTGCTCTCTCTCATCTGAATCATGCCGCTACTTTAAGCTGCAAATCCCAAATCGAGTATCTTCTGTGTAATCCCATAGATATAAACAAGGCTGTCAGCTTTGTTGCTGGTATCCAAAAATTCAGAATCATGTGTTGCCTCAGTGCCTGTGCTCTTATTTTTAGTTATCTTGGGGAAGTCACTGAACATAATTGAACATGAGTCACTCAACAGTTGTGATGTGTCCCATCTTGTATGCATACCACTGAAGCCTTCCTTCCATCTGAGGGAGTATACCTACCTAAAATTCACAGATGAAAATTTTAGTTCTAGTGTTTTGTTTAGATGTTTCTCTTTGGATAACTTTTTTTTTTTTTAGAAAAAATAGGATGAATAAAAATCACCTGCTGTTTTTTAGAATGGGATTCTATGCAGGCTGGGTTTTGAGATCTATCATAGAATAAGGTTGTAATTTCAATCCTTGTAGCCTGAACCTAAAAGTTACAAATGGAAGTTACAATTCCTTTGACAGGCATTTTGTTTGGCTGTCAGGTAGCTCATTTTGCTGCCCTTTCCTATTTTTTAACATTCTCTTTACATAAATAAAATGTAGTGCTGTGAAAAATGAAACCCATGAACTAAAACACATGATGAGGTGCACCAAAGAGCACTTTCATTACTCATTTCAAGCTGGTGGTTGATGCAGAATCTTCATGTCTTTAGAAGTATTAGTAAGGTTATAAACTAAGGAAGGAAATAAAATTGCTTTTGGTCAAGGATCAGCTTCTAGCATAAAATAGCTTTTGAATATTTATGGGCAGCACAAAATACCATAATGGTGTTTAAAGAAGATCTCTGCATTGTATTTCCTTGTGTTCTTCTTTGATTAAGCAACCATGGAACTTCAGGTCTAGAAAGAACTTCACAATAAGTTGAAAGTTATCTTATGTTGGCTTATACGATATGTTTTTAATGGCTGCAGTCTAAATGCTAATCAGTTCTTGCAGTTCTGACATACTTTTATAAACCCATGCTCTTCTTTATAGATGAGGAAACAGAATTACCCACGGTCTAGACCAGAGGTAGCTCATCCTAATTTTATCTAGTAAGTTATTATCTCAAATTCTAATTTTACTCTAGCAACTCCAGGGAGCTTTAAGGTCTGATTCAAAAATATGATCAATACAATTTATTTCATAATATCTCAGTTGATTAATGCATGTTGCAAAGAATCACCTTTGTTGATTTGAACCCCATGCAATGCTACTTGATCTTCTGCTTCAGGACCATAGCAGGTACGTACCACTTGTGAAAGTACATCAATGGCCAGAGTGGCACTGTGCCTGATTCTCCACAACTGATTCCTGGTCAATTATCTCCAATTCAAAGCTTATCTTCAATTAATCATGGATCAGTAGCATTTATGAAGGATATTCATACTCAAAATAATTATGTAATTAATGGCTTTTGGTATCAGGACTAGGGCTAAAATGAATTGTCCATTGCAGTCTAAATCCTCCTAGGAACACCTGGAAGAATAAAATCAGCCAAGTCTCCCCAGTCACATTTTTCTAAAATAAGAATGTTTTAGTGCTGCAGATACTCTGCTATATGTGACCTAACTTGCAGAATCTAGTACAGCTACTAAATTCTAGCAGCCCCTTTGTTTACTTCTGAAAAACAAGGCTGAATTTACTAGATTTAAAGGAGACCGAAGTTTTGGAACAGAAAGGAATGGGAGGGAACACAGAACAAAACAAAATACCAGTGCTTTCCAACATTCTGAGTCACGTTCAGGGTTGTAAGATGACTTATAGCCCTGAAAATGTTGGCAGAACATTCAGCATAGATCATGCATTTCAGGCACATGATGCAAATGCTTTTTGGCTCATGATTACAGGCTAGTAATTTCTGAGGCTCTACAGCAGTTCTAAATAATTCATAGTATTTATTCTCCTAAGTAAGTCCATTGGATTGACTAAAAGGAAGCCTTCCAAAAGTATACCTTCTAGTTGGTATATGACTTTATCATTAATCATGTGGCAGATATAACCCTATGTTCTTGTACAAAGTTGTAAAATATGTGAGAAAATCTACATGATCTTAATTTTCTGGATTCTTCTCAATTTAAGCATAGTATAAAACTTGATCAAGAGGGATAAGGTATGGCCAATCCAATGCTTTAAAATGACTTAATGTTTGACTATGTGGTTAAACATAGGATCAACTATGCACCCTGATTTGACCAATACATCGAAGAAAAAGTAACCATACTAGGGATGATCCAGTTGTAAATATAAAAGTTTTCTTAAGAATATGGAAAATCTATAGCTTTATCTTCTAATTAGAGTTATATATTTTTTTCTGTAATATTCCTAGGATAATAGGAATGGACTTGTGATACAAATATACACATTAAAATATTTTTCAAAAGATAGACTTCAAAAATATTTTAATATTTTAGGAGGTAAATTCGTCCACTCTTGAAATTATTAAGTTGAACAAAATGTCAGTATCTAGTGATTTTTCCCCCTTTATTATCTGATCAAGACTTTTGTTGGCCCTGAAGCAAGGACAGCAGATTGCTGTAGCTGCTGGTTTCAAACAGGAGCCCAAAGAGAATTCTTTCTGTGGTCTGTTGGCCATTTCAGAACTTTGGAAATGGAATGGTCAATTCATCAGAAAGAAATAGCAGGTGAGTATGGCAGACTTTGGGGGTCCTGCAGGGAAGGGACCCTGGTGCATCGGGACCTGCACCGTGCGGTTGACTACGGGTGCTGGGAGAACAAGGAGCTCTTCCTCGGGGGGACGGCTGAGAGTGTGGAAGACTTTTGGCCGGCTGAGAGTGTGGAAGACTTTTGGCAGCCTCAAGGGAGAGACCCTGGTGCATCAGGACGTGCAGCATGCAGTTGACTTGGGGTGCCGTGAGAACAAGGAGCTCCACCCTCTCGGGGGTCAGCTGAAAGTGGCAGACTTCCCGCGACCTGAAAGAGAGAGACCCTGGCGCTCAGGACCTGCACTGTGTGGTTGACTTGGGGCGCCGGGAGAACAAGGAGCTCCTCCCCTCTCTGGGGGGTGGATGTGAGGCTTGAGCTGAGAGTCCAACATCTCATGTCATCCTGTCCCCTGTCCCGTGTCCCTCCCCCGCTTAGCAAGTGGGAGCCAGTAAACTACACATCTTGTGAAAAGATTGACATTTTATTTAGTATGAGCTCCCCATTTGCAAAGATATGGACAACCATTTGGAAGAGAACGTGAGACAATATGACAGATAGTGAAGATCTCGGGTTGTCTAGCTTTGAAATTTATGCTTTCTTATGTTCCGTTCTGTTCTGTTTTGTTGTGTTTAATTTTACCTCCCTTAAAATAAAATTTAGAATATATGTATAAAGAGAGGGGAAAAGAAAGTGCTCTAAAGCATATAACTGCATGCATGTTTAAGTGTGTAAGATATATGACCACATTACTGTTTTTGTTAGATTGTTGAGCAGAACTGTTAACAGTCTCACTGTTTGAATGTCTACTTTGTATGCTTTAATTTTGTAACTTGAACAACTATTTCCAAGGATGACAGTATGTAACTTATCAAGTGGCGGATTTCTTAGTGTTTTTGTTTTTGTTTTGTTGTTGTTCTTTTATTTTTTGCCTTTGGAATTCTATATTGTTGCTACCCTTTTTCTGTTTTGTTTGGTTGTTTTCTTTGTTTTTTTCTCTTTAAATAAAATTTAAAAAGAAGACTTTTGTGCTGCAAACTGAATGAATACAGGCAACAATAGATGGACAATTCCAGTAAGATCTGTCAGAGGAGGTCATTGTGGAAAGATTGAGTAAATTCAAAATATGTTCTTTTCTTAAACGCTTACATTGTTTGCTTCTTGGCTTGTCATAGCATACATAATAATTCTGTGAATTACTATTATTATACTACTATTTTTAGTACGATGACTACAAAGAATCTTACAGGTCAGTTTATTGTGTCCCCAGGAAGTAAACCCAAAGAATATAATAACTTAAACACATTGTATCCTTTAGGTCTAGACTTTACTATCAAACTTCTTTTTGATTAGAAAAGTTGACTGATTAACTTCCCAGTGAAGTGCAACAATTCTAAATGTAAAAATTTTATACTAATTTATTTTCCTTATGAATTAGATATTATTTATAAATTGTCTAAACACCATCTTAATTTAAACTCTCTCTCTCTCTCTCCAAGGCATTTCAATCTGCATTGTTCATGTTATGAAGGTATTTTATAAACTAAGGAGATTATATATATATAGATATAGATATAGATATATAGATATAGTTTTATTTTTCAGCACTGGGGAGTGAATCAAGTGTCTTCAACTGAGCTCTATCTCTAGTCTCCTTTTATTTTCTACTGTGAGACATAACATTGCTAAATTGCCCAAGTAGGATTCAGATTTGTGATCCTTCCACTTCAGGCTCATGCAGTAATGAGACTACAGGCATGTGCCACCTTGCCATTTATGGTACATAATTTTTAAGCGCAAGTGTGTGTGTGTGTGTGTGTGTGTGTGTGTATACCTGAAAATAGTTCAGACATTGTTTCTTTACTCTGTGTACATTCTGACACTAAAGGCTTAGAGGTTAATTAGTAGACAATTAGGGAAAGATATTTCTCCTCTTTTCAGAGAGAGAATTGATTATTTTTAAGAAGTAAAATATTCCAAGTTTTTGTTTAAGTCAGTGGTGTAGTTCTGGTGATGAGATTAGTAATGAAACTTGCTTTTGTGATAATTAGCCCATTTTCCTATCTCCCAAAATGAGAAGACAGTTTAGACTGAAATGCATACCAAGAGGCTGAAGACAGTGGACCAAGGTAAAAATAACTGAAGCCTTCATCTCAGGCTTGCTCCTTCAGCTATTCATTCATTTTGTGGCTTAAATGGAGAATGCATTGCCTAGATTTGCAAAATATATGGAAAATAATTCTACCATTGGTTCATTGTCCTCTTGCCTATTGTCTTATTTTGAAACTGCATGGAACTAATTTGGAACTTCCCAGTACACTTAACATAGCTTTAAAACAGATTTATGTCTTCTCACAAGACTGAATTTCTGATTCTCCATCCAACAGATTAGGGCACTTCTAAAACTCTACCAGGTGTTTCAATATACACGCATTATCTGACTATTCTTTTAGTTAGAAATAATAGAAAATAAAATTGAAGATTGATAGTTATTGTGTGACTTGATGAAAAACTAGTATAAGAACAGCTCTGCGACTGCTTGGCAAAAGTATGATGAGATCCAAAATATTTTTAAACAGAAAGACACAGCTCCTCTTGGGGTCTTAGGAGGCCCTTGACATGCACAGCCTCATGTTTTAGAGATAACTGCAAATCCCTCAAAGAATATCAGGGAAGAAAGACAGAAAAAGAACTCTGTGAATTACTCACTCATGGCTTTCCACTTTTGTGGCTTTTTTGGGGGGAGAAGTTGCTCAAAATACAAGGACAGCTCTTTTCTAATCTCAGGTATGTTTCCATGGTGTCTGTCCACATTTGAGAGAGGAATGTTTGATTATCAAGAATTAATTCATTTTTAAAAAGGAGCTGGAAATTGTGTTAGGAAATAATTCTCTTAACTCCCTTTAGCTTGGTGATCACTGAAAAAATTTTAATAGATTCATTACTTTTTTTGAAATTTTATTCTAAAGTCTCAAGTTTAGTATTTAGTAGACAATAAATATTTGTGAAGTATAGAGGATTTTCAAGTCACAGTATTGGTGCTTTTGCCATATCTAGACTAAAATACTACCTTAAGCAATTCAATTTCATTCTATTTTAAAGCAACTGAGCTCTTACTGTTTACATGAAATGCGATCATCTGTTGAAGGGACATGAGTAAGAATAAATTCCTGTATTTCAGAAGCACAGACTCAAAAGCAGTGGTCACTGGCTTTGTACAACTGTATAAGGTCAGTGATGGCTGGGAAATTCAAGGTCTTCCCAGTACACATCCAATCTCATTGGGTACAGCTGCTAATCACAGGAAGAAAGAAGCCAAATGCTTGCACCAAACAGCCTTTGAGGGAATGCACAGATAGGAGCTAAGTTTGTTTTTTGTAAGAGGGAATAAAGCATAGGTAGGCCATTGCTTACATTTACAATGTGGTAAATTAGGTATTTAAGAGTTAGAGATAGAATGTTTAGGAGAAAAACAAACTGCAATTTAAATTCCCACATGTCATTTCAGTACGGAAATCTTTGGTGCAAATTTAAGGGAATAGTGTCTCTTTTCCACTTTACTTTTTTATGCTGTGCTGTGCTGGTTTGAGTTATCTAAAGTTCTTAATGCTTCCTGATTAAATATCATCACTGTGACTGGAGATGTATAGTACTATGATTTTTATAGTACCATTGCACTCTTCTAATCTCTTTTTTGCTGCCATTCTCCATACCTGCTCTCTGTCAATGAAGCAATGACTTTAAGAAATTTTCTGTTTCTCTCCATTCATTCTTGGAATGGTTTTTGGAAATCTGGGTTGAAATTGTATGGAAAGGCTGGAATTATTTTTCACAGGATTTCAGCAGGGAAATTAAAACTCCATTTGGTTGTGAAGAAAGAAAACAGCCCAGAAAGATAAGATGTTGGCTAAATATTTTGGTGCCAATAGATTACTCTCACTGTAGAAGAATTAAGGTTCTTCCCCATTTCTTCTCATTTGGCTGCTGCTCTAACCTTAAAGACCTGTTCCTCCCATTCTAGGATGTCTTCCCTGAGCTTTCTGGTCTGGAGTCAGACTTCTGGCTCCCTAACATTGGATCTATCCATTACTGGCTGGATGACTGTGAGCAGGTTACTTCACTTCTGTGCATTCATTTACTCATCTGTAGAAACGCAGTCGTCTATTTCACAGGGCCAAGTAAGATTTAATTGAACTGTATACAGAATACTTAAAGTATTATATAGTATGCTTTACTGGTTTACTTTTGTTTGCTTATATATCGAACTTGACATGAATCCTTGGAGAAGAAAAATCTGTGTCTAAAAGATGTTTGAAAATCTGTGCTCAACTTTGACACCCCTCCCCTACTTTGTGTGTCAAATAAATATATTGGCTTTTCTGCCTGTCAGACTATCAGGTTTTTCTTCTCTTCCAGTATCCATCATCTGAATGAAAGCTTTTCACAAAGTCCTACACCCAGATCTTTTGCTTACTCCCCACTTTGAGCTTTTGTTTCCATGGCTACAAACATCACCACCATACAGGTAATTTCCACGTCTCTGTTTTTATCTAAATTGTATCTTTTAAAAAAAGGCAAAAATCACCTTAGTCTTTCCAATTAACAGAATGAGAAGTTGAATGGTAGCGGCACATGATACAAACTGTCCTTTGGTCTATAAAATAGTGAGAGTGGAAGAGAGAGAGAGAGAGGGAGAGAGAGAGAGGGAGAGAGAGGGGAATAAGTTTTAATAGAAGTTTTAATACAGATTTTGGCAATTTACTTCCTGCAAATGCCAAATAAGAAGCTAACCTTAAATGAAAATTCCCTGTGAAAAATCCTGTGGAGTCTCATCATGTACCAGCTTCTCTTTCCTGACATTCCCTCTTGAGATGTATGAATTCCTCTTTTTCCTGATGACAACATTGCAAACGTCCGTTAGCTCCTACCACGTGGCTGATACCCGCTCAAGGGGTAGGAGTGCATTTGAGTAGAAGGTCAGCATGGAGGCAGACAAGAGAGAGTACAGAGAGACTACACAGTAAAGGCAACAGAAAAAGTAAAACTAAATGTCACAGGTGGTTTAGTATCAAAGAGCACAATGATAATCTTTTCATCCTTTTAATGCACATTTTCCCATCTTCTCCTTTGTAAATCAGCTTTAAAGCTAACATTTTTCTATAAACTCTTCATATTTTTACAGTCTTGATGGGCATATTGAATCATATCCACTGAAATTCAGAAACATAAAAAGACTTTAGTATGACTTTCTGCTGCTAGTAAATATAAATATTTCTAAAATTTACTGAGTAACTACTACGTGCTGAGTCAAACATTGTGGGGATGGCTTTTAATGCATCATCTCATTTAATCATTTCAGTATACTTAGAGCGATATGCTATGTTCATCTCTACTTTACAAGTAGGGAACTTACTTGAATCTCAGAGAAGTTAAATGATAGGTTCTGATCACAGTTCAAAAGAGGTAGCGCCAAACTTCCAACTTAAATCTTATTTAGAGCCATTACTCTTGGTGATTTCTGTATAGTGTTCTTTTCTTAGTTTTATTATGTAGTTAATGATTATTATAAATAAATCAATAAGTTTAAAAATCAAGCCTAAAACATGAGTATAGGAAAAAAAGAGAAGCAAAGTGCTTAATTATTCACAAATTAGAAAATCACCCCTTGGATTATCAAAAGTTGATGAAATCCTGCAGACTGTTGTCTGAGTTATTTAGTTTCAGGTATCAAGTCACAATAGCGTGCTTTGAATATATACTCATATTCACAATAATTTGCACATATGTGTATAGCTTTGTACTATATGCATGTCTATATTAGGACTCTGTAGCTGGAATCTGTTGAACCAAAACTAATATGCTATGAACTTAGGAACCTGGACCTCTTGAGCACACCTTGCATGCACAAGGCAAGTCATTTGCTGAAGTGTCTCTGGTCTTACATTTCAATATTGATTATTATGACTGCCCAACACAAGTCACAGCCATTTTACATAAACCATTGCCAAGTCCCTGAACAACTGTAGTGAAAAAGAGATTTTCTGGAATGAAGAACAGGCATGAATCTGTTAGGGCCCTTTACTGAGGAGAGGTTGAGGCCAGATGCAGTACATATGCTCAAATTTCATGCATGCCCTTCTTTGGTCATATCAGCATCACATTCTAAATATGCAAGTCAAATATAAAAGAACTGAAATTAAATATTTTGAAAATGCTGTGCTTCTTATGGACCCTACTCTCTCTGCACATTGGTTTAAGAAAAAATATTTTTGAAAATTTTTTTAAAACTCAGGTATGATTTTTTAAAACCAGAAAACACTATTGATAAGTGATATCCTCTTTGTACAAAAAGGAAGTCTCTTTAGAATAGATTCATTAAAGTAAATATCTCATGACAGGGTTTATGGAGAAGTAATTTTTTATGTATTAATCCTTAGACACCATTTTCTTCTGGGATGCACTGGGGAATATTTAAGAGAAACATTTAATTGGACAAATGTGTTGCTTTATCTGTAGTCCATGGTTAGGGTCATTACAATGAGCACTTGAGAATAATTGTAAAACATTGAACATGTCGCAGAAGAGGCCTAGGGATTAGGGCAGTTGAAATGTGATTTTTGTTAATGTTGTTGCACTTCAACGCATTCATTTGTCCAATCTTACCATTAACTTAGAATCAACTACCAGGGCTTTTTAAGAGGACTATGTATCACACTGGTCCTTTAAAGTTAATTATAATTAGTATGTAATATCAAAAGGTTATTATACAAAATGTTCTTTTGGTCATTAGAGTTGTTTTGTTTTCAATCTCACGTTTGTGCTTCTCTGGGAAGGATTTGGAAGAGTAGTTTATCATTATATAATAACGATGTAGCTTTGAGAACTCCATTCACAGCATGCTGAAGTGTTCTGCTTATGTTTTTTCTAGGAGCTTTTGATATGTGAGATGACAAACAAACAAAAATAAACTACATTTTCCAAGTATATTTCAAAATATTACCATTTTTGGAATAGTATTTACAATGTACTATCTTTCAGATTTCATTATGGTGGTTTAAAAGTTGCTTCACTTGCATAAACAAATTGTCTGCTTATTGAATCTCTCATTCTCATTGAGTCATCTATCTTCTTCCAAAGTCACTAGAGATATGTTTCTTTCTGTCTATGACTAATATACTCAGCTCAGATTGGGTTTGAGGATAGGAAGGGGACTGAGTTCTGTTTATCATATTTCTGATCTCAATAGAGGATGCTCTGGGATACCCATACAAAGGGATTGTAACATGGAAACGATGGGTTGCAGTTTTGGTGTGGTGGTAGTGGTGAGAGATCTGTGAGAGAAGTTTGTCTCTTGAGTACACTCAGGAGTCATGTGGTTTGGTGAGCCAGAAGAAGTGTGTCAGTGAGAGGAATCAGAGAAGTTAAGGCCAGTAGCCAGGGAGGAGTAAATCTCCCTTCATAGTGAGGTTGGAGACTTGCACACGAACACCCCTCTCATCCTCTCCTATGTTTCAGTGTTGTATCTCAAAACAAAGAAAGAAAAACATGGGAAATGCCTAAGAGGAACAAGAAAAGACAATGGAGGCCATAGCTGAGAAATGGCTAAGGAATAAGATGATAATCACATCAATAGGGAGGTACTAGGCAGAAGCCCATGCAAAGGACTTCCAAATCCTTCAAAAAAGGAAGCTGTGAAGTAAGTGGACAGAGGACCCTGAACTCCACTTTCTGTGTTCCTATCTACTTTGCAGTGCTGAGCTGTTTGCTACAGCCAGGACACTGACACTGTCTGTACTGTAACTGGGGCTCCTTTTGCACAGGCTGCTGCCCACTCACCACAGCAACAGACCCAAGCTTCATGCACACAGGGTTCCCTGAAAGAGGACTAAGCCACAGGAGCAAGTCCAAAATACATTGGACAGCAGGTATGCTGCCCAGCGACAATATTAAACCTAGAAAAGTGGGATGTAAGTTTTTTTAAAAAATCTCTCTTTCAAAGCAAATATTATAACAAGAGCTTGAAGTTTGTATTGTTAGCTTTGCTTATTTTTTTTTTAATAGGCATAAATTTCCACAGCCTTACTTTTCTGCCAGGCTTAGTCCTTGTGACCTCAGTAACCTCTATTTCAAAACAGAGCAGGAATGAGGACTTTTCTGAACCATGTTCAGTTTGAGTCATTGTCACACCTGGAACTTATTCCAGCTAAGATCATGGTTAAAATGTGCACACCTTGTGTGTCCTTGTTCTGACGTGGTCTCAACATTAATTTTTAGAGCGAGGATTCAATAACCTAGTTATTGTTTTGCTTTCTTCTACCACCCTCCTGTGTCAGGTTCTTAGCCTTGGGTCTTCAGACCTTTAGCATTCCCATGGATTATTTTAAATTAAAAAAATTTAAGGTTTTAATATTTTGGCAGTGCTGAGAATGAGATGCAAGGCCTTGTGCACACTATACAAGTGTTCCACCATGGAGTTATACCCTAATCCTTGTCGATAGATGGTAAGAGACATGGCCACTCCCTGAAATTACATGAGTAATTTTATGTAATATGCATTTTAATGGAAAGGTAGGGCAGAGTTTTATCAGTTGACTTCATATTTCAGTATTTCAAGATCATTGACTCTGTTTACTAGCGTGTCTAGAAATCATTCTGACTTTTAAACCCAAAGTCACAGTTTCAGTGACTTATTTTTTCTGGAGAAGTTGCTTGAATTTAATAACAGGTTACTATGTGCCATCTGATATCTCATATCATATCTCATATCTTAAGAAAGCCAGGTCTTTCTTCTCATCCTGTGTAATGACCCTAAATTCTCATTTGATTAGGTTCACTTGTTTGACTCTATCTCCAGTTGCTTCTTCCTCCTGAGGAAGTTACTATCTTGTCCCTCTTTCTTTAGGCTTCTTCCACCTTATCCCTGATTCATCACTTTTGTCTTTGCTGCTTCCAGGCAGTTCTCTGAGTTTAGTCCATTCTAAAAGAGACCTCTGCAGGCAAGGCTATGGAGAAAAAGGAACATTTCTCCACTGTTGGTGGGAGTGTAGATTGGTGTAGCCACTTTGGGAATCAGTATTGAAATTCCTCAAAAAACTAGTACTGGAAGTTCCATTCAATCCAACTATTCCCCTCCTGGGTATTTTCCCAGAAAAACTGAAAATGTCATGTCACAGTGATATATATGCAACCAAGTTTATAGCAGCACAATTTGTAATAGCTAAATCTTGGAAACACCCAAAATGCCTGTCAACTGCAGAGTGGATGAAAAAGATGTGGTATTTGTATACAATGGAATATTACTCAGCTATAAAAAATGATATTGAGGCTTTTATAGGAAAATGGAGGCAACTTGAGACTATCCTCATAAGTGAAATAAATCAGACTCATATTTGTATATATTACACTGTCTTTCTAGTGTAAAAAATAATAAAAACTGAGAGAGTAATAAGTTCCAAAATGTATAATAGATATTGTAATAATGAGAGGGAAAGAAAGTGTTCTAAAGGATACAACTGTATGTATGTTTAAGTGTGTAAGACAGATGACCATATTACTGTTTTTGTTAGTTTATCAAACATAATAGTTTTTACTGTCAGTGTTTGATTATCCACTTTTTGTACTTTGATTTTGTAGCTTAAACAACTATTTCTAAGATAACAATATGTAATTTATCAATGGTATTTTTTTGAAATTCTGAACTATTTCTACCCTTTTTTCTTTTCTTTTTTTCTCTAAATAAAAAAATGAAACAAAAGAGATCTCTGTAAGAATGGGCAGAGTGTGGGAAATACTTCCCAGAATCAATATCTGGGACCATATCTTATTAAAGAGTTTCTGCATATCAAAAGAGATTTCCAGCAGAGTGAAAAGAAAACTCACAAATTGGGAAAAAATCTTAATGGATTGTCCCTCAGACCAAGGACTTCTGTCTAGAACTTACAAAGAATTAAAAAAAAAATCAGACCCTCGAAATTCAAAGACCCAATCCAAAAATGGGCATCTGAAATGAATACACAGTTCTCAGATGAAGAAATACGAATGGCAAATAAATGCATGAAAAAATGTTCATCATCAGTAGTCATTAGAGAAATGCAAATTAAAACTACACTGAGATTCCATCTCACCCCAGAAAGAATGGCCAGGATAGCAAAAACTACCAATAACAAGTGCTGGAGAGGCTGTGGGGAAAAAGGAACTCTTCTGCACTCTTGGTGGGAGTGTAGACTGGTGCAGCCACTGTGGAGGTCAGTCTGGAGATTCCTCCAAAATCTGAGATTGGAAGTTCCATTTGACCCAGCTATTCCACTTCTAGGCATATTCCCAGAAGAACTGAAAACTTCATACCACAATGATATATGTGCACCCATGTTTATAGCAGCACAATTTGTAATAGTCAGATCTTGGAAACAACCTAAGTGCCCATAAACTGAGAAATGGATTAAAAAGTTGTGGTATTTTTATACAATGGAGTACTACTCAGCTATAAAGAATGATCACATTGAGATATTTATAAATAAATGAATACCACTTGAGACCGTACTCATAAGCGAAATAAACCAAATTCACATGTGTAAATACCATGTAGTCTCCCTAGTATGAGAGTTGGTAAGAATATATAAGATTTTATAGTAATCATGATTCCCCATTTCATTGCTTTGTAGTCTTTCAATGTTTTCATTCATCAGTTGGAATGGTTTTAATCTGTTTTGTTTGACTTTATTATGCATGATGGTATGAACAGCGGTTTTGAAGAAAACAAAACACTAAGGCAGCCATTGCTGATTTAATATTGTCTTCCTTAGAAGTTCTACCATGCTTCTACTCTGCTATTAGCATCGGTTCTATCATGTTGTGTCTTATTGGGATTTTAAAATATGTGATAGTATAAACAAATCTTTTTACTGAAAATGAGATATTATAGTAGCCATTGATCATAGTTATTCGGTTCAGAATGTCCTGTAATTCTTTTATTCTCTTGAATGGTTTTATACTATTGTGTTATGTTTGATATTATTGTATCTGAAACTATGCTCAACTATAGCAGAGAAAGATATTTTGACAGCTACTGTTAATGTCTGGTTATCTTGTTGTAAAGTGTTGTGTTTCTTATGTTGTTCTGTTCTGATCTGTTTTGTTCTGTCCTCTTTTGTTTTATTCTCTTTAAAATAAAAAAAAGTAATAATACTGTAGGAGTAATAAAACCCAAAATGCATAATTGCTACTTTAAAAGAGAGAGCAAAAGAAAGTGCTCTAAAGGATATAACTGCATGTATGTTTAAGTGTGGAAGACAGATGACCATACTACTGTTTTTGTTAGATTGTTGAGCAGAACTGTTAATAGTCTCACTGTTTGAATGTCTACTTTGTATGCTTTAATTTTGTAACTTGAACAACTATTTCCAAAATGACAGTATGTAACGTATCAACTAGTGATTTCTTAGTGTTTTTTGTTGTTGTTGTTGTTGTTCTTTTCTTTTTTTCCTTTGGAATTCTGTATTGTTGCTACCCTTTTTTCTGTTTGGTTGTTTTTTTTCTTTCTAAATAAAATTAAAAAAAAAGAATGGGCAGAGTTATTTTCACAAGTTAGCTTGAAATTAAGCTCAGTGTCTGTTCAGTGGATGCTCTTAAGTGTATATATCATAGCACTTTACCCATTTCCAGATAATGCAAACTTCATTCTCATATAGTCATTTTCCATCCCAAACAAGCATTTGCTCCTGTACTAACTGTATTAGTTTATGGCAAAGATCCCATGCAATTGTCTATGTTAGAAAATCTAGAGATTTCTTTTGAGTGAGTTTTCCTTATCCTGAGACTTGCCACATATAACCTTTTCCCTTATTTTGCCAATGTTAACGGTAAAATATTTCTCAAGCCTATTTTATCTTTTTTTGCCTCAGTTCTCTGCATCTTCCTTAATCTCTATCACCTATCATTGCTCACCTAGACTTTTGCAATTGGGTGCTAACTGATCCCAGTCCCAACACTGTGAAATCTTTGATAACAATGACAATAATGTCATTATATATGCTAAAGTGTTTAGCATGCCTTATGGCATGTAATGCTCATTTAACATTCCACAGCCAGCATGCGATGCTATTGTGTCCTCTTAACATATGGGAAACCTGAGGTGTGTAGGTGTTAAGAAACTGGCTCAAAATCTCAGATTTAGAATATGGTGGGATCAAGATTCAAATATAGGTTTGTTTCCAGAGAATTAGCTTTAATTACAAAATCACTGATTTACTGTATTTAAAGTTACCTGGGTAGGTCATTTAAAATATGTCTCCTCTGTTTAAAAGCCTTACTTGATTTCCTGTATCCTTGGAGGATCACTAAAGATCCTTTGTCTGTTGCCCTTGGTTATGGTTTAGATCTAAAATGTTCCCTAAAAGTTTAGTGTGTTTGGAAGTTGACTGGTTCATGATGAGTTGTACTCACCAATGGATTCATCCATTGATAAATTCAGTAGCTACATGTCCTTTTTGGAGGCGGGGCCTGGTTGGAGGTAGGTCACTGGGTGTGTGACCTGGAAGGGTGTATTCTTATCCCCTGCTCTTCCCTTCTCTCTCTGCTTCCCAGGTGTCATAGGGTGAGCAACTTTCCATTGCAATGCCCTGCCACTGTGATATTTCCGCCTCAGAGCCAACAGACCATGGGCTGAATGAATTCCCCGAAACATGAGTCAGGCAACCTGACTCTTTTAAATTGCAGGTGTTGGGTATTTTGACTCACTGACAAGAAACTAAGACACCTTTCCTTTTTGCAGTTGGTGGTTAGAATACTGCCTGCAGTATATCATACTTCGTGAACTCATTGCCTTGATGGGCTCCTATCACACTGACTGTGGCCTGCCCACATGATTTGCTTTGTCAAGTTCATACTGTTTTGTAGCTATGTTAGAATGCTTTGGCCTCCAAAGGAAGAATCCAAGGCTGATTTCCTAAAGGGTGAGAGACCTCTTGAAATGACTCTAGTTGTCCTAGCTGAGGCTTCAGTTCTGTAGAAAAGATGAACCTACACCATCTGCTTTTGGCCTGCACCAAAATAACTGCCCAGATGATCTGGAGAATCATGGATTAATTTAATGATCATTATTTAAATCCAAGCCACCTGCTACACCTGCCTATTTTTATACCTTCATCCCTCACCAACTGTGGTTTACTTCTTGGTTTTATAACACAGTATTCTGCTTCTTGACTTAATATTTCTGCATCTTGCCTTTGTGCATGCTGAACCCTTTGCTGATCATGTCTTTCCTCTCAGCAGGTTCAGCTAGATTCATCCTTTGGTTTTGCTTTTTCATTCCTTCTTTTATGCTTCTCTTTTAACTCTTCTCTATGGCTCTTCCGACTGTATTAGGTAGATGCTGTTAAACATTCTTACAAGTTCCTTCTATTATACCTCCAATGGTTTTAAGTATCCCATTCATGACATTCCTCCTCTGTTAAAATCTGAGGTTTTTGATGATACCCGAACACGCCTATAGTTACTGGGTGTAGTAGCATAAGCTGATGAAACTTGTTGAGAGGAAGCACACATGTATGAATGAATGAATGAACACGAGTGGAAACAGACTGGGTTGTAGTAAGGAAAGGCTGCCAAATCAGGAGATACTGTTTTGTTTGGACCTTCTTTAACTCAGCTTTCATGTGTCTGTGTCCTAACCCCAAAAAGAAACTCTGAAAAAACAATACAGATGGGTTGTTGACAGAGGAACTCATGAGTAGCCCTCAGAGTAGGTGTTTGAGAAATACCAATCACATTTGGACGATGGCGCAGAGAAATGCAGGGTGAGTGAAGCTGTAGACAGTAGGTCTGAGGCAGGCTATTACACTTGTTCAAGTGTTTAGAATAGAAATTGAATCTGTTTCCTGATAAGTTCCTGTAACTGGGTAGAAAAGAGAAAAAGTGATTTTCTTTTTCCCCCTTTCCATCCAAATTCTCCTAGTGCTGTGGTAAACTTCACCCTGAGACAACAAACTGACAGATAGTATCAAATGTCAGCCAGGGCTTCCTTTCCATCCCCAGGCTCTTGGGAACAGTCTATGGACAGATTGTTCTTGCCACAGTATCTCATTATTTTAAGCAAATTGAATTTCTCATTGACTATGTTGAAAGGTTGTACGCTGGTTATAATTACCAGTTTTACTTAATTTCCTGTTATAAATAGGTTGGTACTCTGTACTTGAAAGTAGTATGTTGATTACTGATTTTTTTTTCTTCTTTTGGCCTCGGGGACTGTTTAGTGTTGAAACTGCTGACTGAGTGAATTTAATGAAACAAATACATATCCAATTACAAGAGGGCATGTGTGAGAACACAGTCAGGCTTGCAGGTAGCAAGCACATATTGAGCCAGCTCTGCACCTTTTGGGGAGAGCAGAAGAAACCTATTCCTCCAAATGCACAGCCAGTCAGGCACAGGGGGCTGCTAGGGAGCACGGTGACTCCTGGCCATGACTGGGAAGTGCCCTCTGTGTGGGATTTTCTTCTCTGTTTGAATGGCTACAGGCTTCCATGCATGAAAAACCTTTGTTCCAAAGAGAGTGGGGCTTCTAAAATGCTGGAAACATGCAATATGGGGAAGGGCTAGATGGAATTATCATTTCTGCAGAAGGTCTTAATAGAAAAAAATACATAATTTTCCTCTAAGTACATTTATTTTGCTCAAAACATTTAGAAAACAAAGATGGTGAAGAAAAAATAAAAATAACCTTTAATCTCATTTCCTAGAGATACCCTTTCAGCAGCACATATTATTTCGTCAATTTCTTTAATTTGTTTGTATATACATGTATGTATGACTCATATACACAACTTTGTATTTTGTTTTTTTAATTGATATTAATATATTAAAGACCTATCCCACGTTAGCTACTTTTCAAAGGTAGCTTTTAAAAATCAGATGTTATTACACACTGTGTGGACTGTTCTATTTTTAACCATCCCATTATTATTATGAAATATTTTCTCTTAGTTGATGTTTGATTTTAGTTATTATTTTTGATATCATTTATAATGTGATTTGAATGTTTCCATAATTAGTCTTTCTACATCGTTTCTTTGGATAAATTCATAGGAATGAAATTTTTGTGTCAAGGGGTTGGAGGTCTTTTAGGTCTTAATAGATAGATGGTGAAATTGCTACTTTAGAAATTTTGTAACAGCTCATATTCATGAATGGTATACAAGACTGTACGTTTTGCCACACTCTAGTGACCACTAAGAATTAAATATTTAAAATATTGTCAATGTGATAAGTGAAAAGTTCTGTCGCATTGTTTTAATTTACACTTTCTGTGCTTATTAGGGCTAAACACTTTTTTTTGTCTACCACAGCAATTTAACATAGATGTTCACTCTAAAAGAAAATAAGATTTGAAAGCATGTACCTAGACAAAGAAGTTTTGATGGAAAGAGGCAAGAAAAAAAGAAGAAACGCCTTTAGCCTACATTTTAGCAAAATAAATCAGCTGAGGATTTATGAAGATTCTGACTGAACTGATCAGGAAGGGGCCAGCTTGATGTTTTCTAGAAGCTTCAGCTGGGACAGTTTTTGCTGGAAGGCACTGCTTTTGGAACCCTCCACCCAGATATCAAGAGAGAAGACCTGGTGCTTCTTCAGAGTTGGTGACCAGGACAGCAGAAAAGTTAAGGAAAAGGAATCAGAGGAAAATGGCCTAGCAAGTTGTCATAATGTTTTCTCTGGAATTGGTCCTGAAAATTCTGCCTTTGATTACACGGCTTACTCTCTAGTTAGGGCTTATAATTTAGTTTGTGACCTTTTCTGGTTCCTAGTTTGTACTGCAGGGTGAGTTTAAGCCACTTTCTTGATCATAAGCATCTCTATAAAATATTTAAAAATAATGGCTAAAATATAGAGGGTTGAGATTGCTTTTGGATTTCAAATAACTTTTTCTTGACCTCAATGCCACACAAATTAGCAAATGAGCTTTAAGAAAATTTCTTTTCTATTCTTGCATCCCAACTGAGATTACAAAACAGTAAGTGTGTACGTGTGTGTGTGTATGTGTGCGAATGAGGCATGACACACTTCAAGGCAATACATATCTCTTTACTCCTGTAAACAATACTTGAAGAAGAACAAAAACAAATAAACAAAAAACCCCACAACTGTATCTTCACCTCTATGGAGCTGCAGAAAGATTCCTGAGATGCCCAGGCAGAAATTTTCCCCAACTGATCCCAACTTCCTGCCAGGACTGGAAATCTGACTAGAGGTGGGTACTACAAACGTACAAATTTTTGGGTACTGAGGAGACTTCTCTGAGTGTTTCAGGGATGTCTAGGACCTTAGCCAGAATTTTAGATAGAGCAAGATGTAAAGGAAAAAATTTATGAGCCAGGAAATATGATTGGAGTCATCTTCTGTGCCATGGACAGGCTGAATGATTTGTAAGAACTGACTGGGCTTTAGGGGTCTCCCGCATGAACAGTGAAGACATGACTGGTGTCCTCCATTGTCAGGAGGATGACAAATTTCTGAGCCTTTTCCCAGCTTGGACAGAGGGTATCTTGGTGAACTGGTGTGAATTCCCGAGCACTTTGGAGTCTTAGTTTCAAATGGGGTTGACAACATCAGACACAGCTATTTCTCACAAATGGTGGATGGCATAGTGGACAAGTAAGTTATGTGCCTGTGTGTGAACTAGGTACCAGAAACATGGGATTTGAAAGCGCTGGGGGGAGTTTAAATTTCAGTGGGATGTGGTGCTCAGTGACTATGAGCATTCATATCAGAATGAGGCAGAAAGATCTCCTTCAGAATCAGTCCATCAATGTCTAGCACATTCTGAGAATAACTGGGGTTGGAGGACTCTCTGCTTCCTTAATGGCTTTGAGATAATATTGCTTAGACTTTTTCTTTTTTTTTATAATTTTATTTAAAGAGAAAACAAAACAAAACAAAATAAAGGGTAGCCACAATACAGTATTCCAAGGAAAAAAGGAAAAAAA
>PVJX010000044.1:455154-489751 GCA_004027295.1 Dolichotis patagonum
TCAAACAGTGAGACTGTTAACAGCTCTGCTCCACGATCTGACAAAAACAGCAATATGGTCATCCATCTTACCCACTCAAATATACATGCAATTATATCAAAAGGGTAAAATTAAACACAACAAAACAGAGCAAAGTGGATCACAAGAAAGCAATGTAAGAGACAAAAATTTCAAAACTAGACAATTGGAGATATTCACTTTCTATCATATTGACTCTTTTTTTCTTCCAAATAGTTGTCCATATTGTCACATATAGGGAATTCATATGAAACAACCTAGTATGGAATTGATCTGAGCAGGACGAGGAGGGCATTACAGGTCTTCAAGACCAGACATTAGGGAAGCCAAGAATGGCTGTCATAGTGTCTCTCATTCTCCTCAAAACAGCTGTCCATACCTCACACAAAAGAGTAGCACACCAAAGTGGGTAAGCACACATACCAATGACTAACCGTGTTTTACTTCTTTGTCTTGATCATAGTATCTGTAGAGTGGCAGATATAAAGAATAAGTAAGAGTTGTATCAGTGGCAGGTCACACAAAGCATTGTGGATGTGGCTTACTATTTGTTTATCCTCCACTGGTCTGTTTACATCTCCAAATACATAATTTGGAGCTTTGCAAATGGATCCATATTAAATACTTTGCTTAAGGGAAGTGGAAGTATAAAGAAATAATCATTTTCTTTTCTGGCCTTTAAATTCTAGGAGCCTTGGTATGAGCTTTTTGATCATTATCTGATTTATTCTTCAAAGTACTTTATAAATTTGATTACTCCTCATTCTGAGGTCTGCCTCTTCAGAATGACATGGCCACAAATGAATGGTAGAGCTCAGATATGAATCCAGGGTTTTAACTTTTACAGTGTCTAAAACAAGAGGTAATGCTTATGTGACCACAGAAGCTTGAGCTAACATTTTCATACTCTAAGGTGGCTGGAATTCGCCAATGTCCTTCTCAACCTAGGATTTCAGGCTCTACCAACCCCTCAATTACGGTTAGCTTGTGGGAGGAAAGGTATTTCCCACCCTCGAAATGCTCTAGTCTCCCTCAAGGTAAACTCTAGATTGGTCTTACAGCCACTTTTATCTTATGGACAAAAAACCTTGAGTAAACAGAAAAGGTCACAGTCCATCTCTGGTTCTACTCACATTTTGCATTTTGCTTGAATGGTCCACACTGGCGCTTGCTTTCTTCCAGAGGTTTCCTTCCTGCTCTCTACACCTGCTCATTAGCACATTTAGGTTGTGGGGTTTTTGATCAGGAAGGAATAGAACAGGCTATCAATTGAGTACACTAATGGCCACAGGCTGACTGTCTTAATTTCAGGTGGAAAAAAAAGCATGTGATATGCACAAGTTTCCACAAGCTACTATCATTTAGACTAGAACTCAGCACTGCTGACTTTCAGTAGAATGTTCCCCCACTGTGCTATATACTTTTTGTGGAAGTTTCCAAAAATGACAAGCATGAAATGGGGTTCTAGAAAGATCTTTGATACTAACATCATCTTAACTTGCTGATAACATTACATTGTGAGATTTAATCCTTAGATTGAAAGGAGTTCCTGTCCAAAATCAGTATGTGCAGAACACTTAAACACAAACATCTGGATTTCACCTGAGCCACACGCCTGTGTAAATTTCAGTTGGCCTGAATTGGATGAATCTCCTAGAAGGTCAACTGTATTGTCTTTTAGATATCTCACAGTATTTCAGAGAAAAAAAATTTGAAGAATTTAAAAATAAATGGCAGCCATATTTTAGGAATAAAATACCTCTTTTCTCTGTTGAAGGCTATGGTCTCAAGGGAGAATTGGAATAAGTGTAAAGTGTGCCTATTTTAGGAAAAGATTAAACAAAGGCGGGCTCTGCCTCAGCGTTGTTAGAGTGAAAACATTCACAGTGGAGAAGCTTAAAGGCATGCCTTGCTTTTTATTAGCATCCACTTCTCTTCTGAAAGGCTAATTGTAAAATTTATAGAGCTAATTATCTCCCTAGATTAATATTTATGAATATACAATGGTAAATGTGAGTTCCAAGTGTTGTATTAAGCAGTGGCTTTTCTCTCTTCATACATACAAGCAAACAACAGATATCTCAAGGTGATGTTAATATTCTCTCTACAATGTATGTAAACAGTCATGCTAAATTTTTCTTCCCAATTGCCGCAAATTGGTATTTACCCAGCAACTGAAAACTATTTTTAACAGTTAATACTCCTGAAATGGATTGGGACCTTTCTGCAATATGACTAAGATCTTGGAAAATCAATTGCTTAAAGCCTCCCCTAATCAAACACCAAAGAGCCAGGCTTCTTTTTATTGACTTGTTTCAACCACATTTTATTCTTCTAAGACAAAGGAAGGGTAAGAAAAAGCACTGTGGTTCTTCTCGCACTCAGAATATGCTAACAGTAACTTCATTTCCAAAACCAGGAGAGCCAGGTTAAATGTTGCAAAACACTACACTGCCAGACAGCCCCCAAATGTGTCCATGAATATACATATATATATATGTATATGTACATACATGTATAAATATATATACATATATGTATATGCAGATATATATATACAGATGAATTCTCAACTATCATACATAAATCTTAGCTATTTCTACTATCCACATGCATCATGATATTTGCATGATATGAGGTAAAAAAACTTATGTAGAGAAAAAAATGGAAAGATGATAGTCAAGTCTGAAGATAAATGAATGGCTTTGGACCAATCCTGAAATACTATCTTTTAGTTTTCTTATCTACAGACTGGGAGAAGTTTTACTATTTCAGTAATTCTCAATCAGGGATTTGTAGTTTGGAAAAGGGACAACAGGTGAACTTTTGAAATTCTTCAACTCTCTTGTTCCAAAATCTCATATGAATTAGTATGTATATACCACTGACTGAGAATATCGTTAGCTATCAACAATCCTCAAAAGGTTTCAAATCTCAGAAAGGTTAAGAACTGTTGTACTACATGATCTCTAAGGTCCCTTCTTTTTACAGTTCTCTTTAAAGCCTGTGACACTTGCTCCAGTCTCACGTTGCTTCGGTGGCCCACCCCTCCCCTATGCTTCTCAAATGTCTAAGCTTTCTCCTTCTTCGTCTTTGGAACTGTGCTTGTTTATCATGCAGCCTCTGACTACATGCAGCTCTTTAAATTTACATTAAACTAAAAATAAGTAGTTCATTAGTTTACTAGCCACATTAGACATAGGATCACATGGCTTTCAGCTACCTTACTAGACAACATATGAAGTGTGATCAATATATATGGTGAATGTTTAAATCTAAAAATGTGTATTATAATAAAAGACACATTACCATTACTGCCTCTCAAAGTATTTCCCCTTGCTTCAAATACATCTATCCTATCATTCTTGCCATTTTCTAAAGCAATTCTGCAAGACCTTTTCTATGTGTGTCTTCTCAAGGTATGATAAAATATACAATGAATGCTGCTTCCAATTGCCACCAAAAGGAAGGGCAGGCTCATAAAACAGTATGTCCTCATCCACCTTATTCAATAGATCTGGTACCACGTGACTTCTGGCTCTTCCCCAAGTCAAAATGCTCATGAGAGGGAAACATCTTGAATCGACTCAGGATATTAAGGCAGCAATGCCAGCTCAACTTTAAGACATGAAGGAAGACATTCAGAACTGCACTTTGGATAGAGGCAAGAATGATAGGATGATTGTGTTTAAAGCAATGGGAAATATTTTGAGGGGGCTGAATGGAAATGTGTCTCTTGCTGCTTAATTGTTTTGATTTATTTTTCCTTTTTGAGACAGGATTTCACCATGCAGTTCAGGCTGGCCTTGAACTTACTTTGTGGCCCAGCCTGGCCTCAAGGTCTTCTCCTCCTTCAGCCTACTGAGTGCTAGGATTAAAGGCATGAACCACCACGTCCAGCCTGTAATAAATGTTGTAAAATTCAAACACTCACCATATTTTTGACTATACTTAATATACACACAATTCCATCATAGAACAGTCTATTGGACAGTAGTGCTTTAAAGACAGTGGTTACAAGGATCTTGTTCCACAAATCTAAGTTGTAGGCTTCTCAAGTGATTTTATTTAAAAAAAAGAATAAAAACAATAATATAGAATTTCAAAACAAAATAATAGGAATTAACAGTAGTTAATATATTGCATATTGTTTCTTCAAAGTAGTTGTGCAGATTATAAGATTTAGGCGTGAAAAAATGATGAAATAATCAAACAGTGAAAGCACAAATCATTCTTTTTGATGAACTAACAGAGATTATTAGTATAATTATCTAAGTTGTATATATATGTGTACACACACACACTATATTTTATACACACATATATATATGTGTGTGTCTGATTTTAATAGAGAACGTCTATACATAATATTCAGGGAATACATTGCTTAGGCCACATCCAGCTAAAGAAATTCAGACCTTTGTTTTCCATTTCCAGGTCTGTAGTGATGACTAATTATGTGAATCAGTCTCTGTTTCTGACATCTTAGCTCAGTATCTAAGGAGTATACATAGACTGAGACTTTCACAGTCTTGGAGGAAGGCATCTTTGCACTTATCTAGTCCAAATACTCATTTATTGCTTGAATTCTTTCTAGGCAACTTTCCACCAATAAGTGTGGAAAATAATCTTGAAGAACCATGATGTGAGAGGGTGTCTCTCAGGTAGCACATTTTTCTTAGAAAAGCCCCAATTATTTACAAGTGTTTCTGTGTATTGAAGCATCTCTCAATAACTTCACTCATGTGTCCTGGTTTAATCTGGTTGGAGTTCAGTTTTAACTTTTGGGGTGGGAGGCATATGCCATTCCCTTTCCCTGTATTTTAGCTTCTCATCACTAATACAGAATACACAGCATCCACAACTTGACAGAGGAAAGGTTTATTTTGGCTTGTTGTTTAGAGAGTTTCAGTCCATAGTAAGTTGGTTCTAAGTCAGGGCTGCATGGCAGAGGGACGTGGCAAAGGCTCATGGCATAGTGGCGGGAAGCAGGAGGGAGGAAGACACACTTTTCCAGGCCACAGTCCCAGTGAGTCACGTCTTCTGACCAGGTGTCATACCCCAACATCACATTTAGGCTATAAACTCACCAGTGGACTGATTCACTGATTAACATTGTGACCCATGATCCAATCACCCCCTAAAGCCCCACCTATGAGTAGGTGAGGCTTTGGGAATCATCTAGATATAAATCATAACATCCATCCCTCCCAGGTATTGTGTTCACTGAATATATTTCACATAAGAAAAGAGATTTTGGAAAATGGATTTTTTTTAATGAGCTACCAGGGATGTGATGGTAGAAAAAAGGATCTATATGCTTGTCCAGAAATGATGTCTTAGGTGTTATTAGGAGAAGGGAATTGTCTACACATTTAGACCAATGCACTGGAAGCCCTTTTGCTGAAGCCTAGAGGCCCACAGATTTTTGCATTAAAATAGTTTTGAAGCTGTAGATGACTGAGACACTGCTTCTTTGGTAGAGAAATAGTGTTTTCACCAGGATTAGTACACAAGATTCATTTTGTATTTGGAGCTTATATGAAATCAAAGTAAGAGCAGGAAAAAATACAAACAAACAAAGAAACAAACAAAGTATTGTAAGAGAATAAATTGTGAGTACCTTGGAAATGCTCTGAGGACAAACAGATACAGACAGGGACAAATGAGAATGTTAAAGTCAAATCCACAAAAGCGAGGAGGGGCTCTATGCATGAAATCTGAGTATTAATGGTAGTTTTAGAGACATAGAGGTTATGATTCTATCATAATCTTCTTTCACACAGTTGCACTACAAGGTCTTCAGGTAATTGAAGATGGTTTTCATCTATATAATTTCTTCCTTAGGTAAAACTCTATACTATTCTTTAATCTTTATGCTACAAGGTCTTGGAGTTACTTATTATCCTACAAATATATTCCAGTTTGTCTAATTCCTCTTAAAATGAGGAGTCCAGGACCCAGTGTTTTATTTCAGATGTCATTTTATCATTTTTAAAAATAGAATTATCACTTCCTTCTTTCTGAATTCTATACTGCCATTATAAGAAATCTGAGATTCTATCACTTCTCACTAAAGGTAGAGACTGGAAAACTGTAGGGAAAACTCATGATCCTCATAATTTCCTTTATATTATTTTATCATATTTTCATGCTTTTAAGAAAAAATATAAGTAGCATCATTGCTTACTTTTTATCCATTGACATATATAAGAGAATATGAGTATCTCAACAAATACCAATAATTAAAAATCTATAAGCACAAGTGACTGAATTATAAAATAAAGAGTGGTATCTTTGTTCATGAATTTAATTCTTTTCACGATTTTGGTTGCTTATGTACCAGTGTATGATAACTTGAATTTGTTCGGTACAACTGAAGAACATGAGGACAGTTAGTAAATTTTCTTTAGGATTTTTCTTTTTAATGTAGGTGATGAAATTTCTTCATTAAGAGGGTTAGATTATACAGTCACTGATTTTCCTATATTTAATATATAGTGTATATATTTCTATGAACAAAGTATGTTTTCAAGAAATTATCTCAGGTGCTAACCAAAATACAGTAGCCTTTCTGACTTCCTGGTTATCTGGGAATGCTTGAGAAGATCACCAAAAACTTATAACCAAACAGTACCCAGTAGTGGATATCATTGATATCCTTAAAATTTGACAAAACATTTAGAATTTTGCAAGAAATTTACTGCAGAAATTATTTCACTAACTATTTAAAATATCATTAGTACTCAAGCTGGGATTCTCAAGTGCAGGGCAGTACGTGAGGAAATTGGGTCAAGTGAAAATGAATATATGATTGGAGAAAGACTTTCACAGTGTTATGTAGAAAATCAGGCAAATGTGCACAGGGATGAGGCAATCTTGCTTTGGCTCATTGGAAAATGTGACCTTTTTATCTTTCCTCTAAGTATGTGAAGATATCGTAATGATTGTCAAATGATCAAGTTAGTTATTTTCTTGATTTTCAGAAAGATTTGGATGGCTTTGTAGAATTAGCCCATTTCTATCTCAGCCCTTTGTATTGAAGTCTCATGTGACTCCTTTGCTTGAATGTGGGAGGGAGACAGAGTGCTCCCTGAGCTGTGACTCATGTCAATGTGTCAGCTTTGCTGAGCGCTACTGATGCAATTTCTGCCTGTGCCAAAGTCTTCTCCTCATCTTTTATCTTGCCTGTCATCTTCCATTTGCAGTGGTCAATCTAAAGTCTTATGTTTTGGACTTCCTGTAAAGACCCTTTCAACAGTAAATGGATCAAAATTGGGGCTATTTTCAAATTAGCTTTCACAGATTGCTTCTTGACTTAAATAATTGGATGGTTCTAAAGCTATTTTAAATATTCAAATTATAGCTAAGTATTCTATTTAAACTGATACCTGAAGGGCAACTACTAGGAAATGGGCACAACCTTTGTTCCACTGTGACTGTTACCCATTTTTTATCTTGTAAACATCACATACCATGCACAACAATTATTATGTGCAAATAGTGACATCTTAACCTTGTTAGGAGATTCAAAATATGTGTAAATCACTGACATTTAAAAAATAAAAACATTATTTCTGACATATAGGCAATGATTCTAGTAAGTTGACAGAATGAACAAAGAGGTACAATGATGGCAGTATAATTATGATCTGAATAAATCAATTTTCCTAAAATTGTAACCTTTTCATGGTCAAAGAGAAAAAATTTACAAAGGGAAATCATTCCCTACCATTCTGTATACTTGCACAAAATTCTATTGGCTTCTTTAGGGTTTGCATGGTTACGGTGAGATCAGTTCACTCATTAACTCTATCACACAGTAAATATGTATCAGTTCAATGTAATACCGTTTGTTAAACCATTTCATTTTCTTGTCTCTGCTTCTCAGGAGAAATGTCAACAGAGGAAACTTGAATACAATGATCTAAATTCTCCTTTTTGCATGTTTTATAGCCTGTGCCATGTATTAATTTATTAAAATCAGATTAAAAGGACTGATAGGCACTTAAAATTTGGAATCTTGGATTATCTTACTCTAAATTTCAAGAAATCAAGAGTCAAAAAAGTTAAGAAGGTTGTCAAAGGTCACACAGATCATTAGTAACAAGAACAGAATGAAAGACCAGTAGCTTCTTGATAGAATATGCTACCATCTCAGTGATTAAAACTGAAAAACTATTTTAACTTGGTAACAGGTTATGCACTTTGAAGATTAGAGAAAGACTCTTTATGTTCATATCTTGGTGAATTCATGGAAGAAATAGGACTCATATTTTTTTCTTTAAAGATCAGCTATAAATATCAGCACGATTAATAGACTCTTAGCAAAAAAAATTAAAGTCCTTGCAATGAGCATAAATAAATTTGGTAAAAGAATAGATACCTCCCCCATCTCACCTTTGTTTTTGCGAACATTGTTCCTGCATTGATAATCTAAGAGCAATTATAAATTTCTCAATTGATTTGACCTTGATAATACATCCTCTTATTTCCAAGTTCATACAAAAAATACGTTTTGTGAAGCATTATTTTAAGAGAAAGTATCTAAATGCATTTTTCTCATGTAGCAACTATTATTGCTGTGCAGAAAGGAGAATATAATTTATGGTAACCATTTTGGATGTGTTTTTGAATCCTCACATGTCAATCCAGTTCTCATATTCTCTGTTATCTGTTCCTGTAACTCAAATCTCTTTTTTTTCCCATCAGCGTTCTATTTATAAATCATTCCATCAACACCTCATTGTGTTTTGGGCATTTTTTTTCTCTGCAACTCCCACTCAAAAACAATTTTGTTTCTCAGATATTCAGAACTTTTAAGTATTCTATAATATCAGATAGTTAATGTTTCCCAGAGGAGATTAAAAATACTTTCAGTGTATTTCTGAAGGGAAAAATATGGCACAAAAAGATGAATTTTGTTATTGTTATGGGGCAACAATGCTTTAATAAGGAGACTGCCTGTGTTTGTACTTTATTAAAGATAAAGATACTGCCTCTTCAAGGTTTATTTGGAAGAGTTTATTTGAGGATATATATTGTCTTCAGATCCTATTATCTAAAATGTACAACAGCCAGAGGTTCTAGGGCCAATGATAAGAGCAACTCAATGAATAATTCAACTTCAGCAATAACTTCACAGCCTATCCTGGTCCTTGAGGACCCACCCAGACCAAGTCAAAATGAAGCATCTATTTTCTATTGATTCTAGAAACTCCATCCTATTGTATGGGGTCTCTGGACAATGAATGTCTTCAGAAGCATTAAAATAAAATAAAATAAAATAAAATAAAAAAAATAAAATGAAATAAATCTTATGTTTGCCTTTCTTTAATGAGTTTCAAGCATACATCTTTTAGCCATCATAAATCCAAAACAAAATGTAAAGCATTCCCCTAAAGCATTTTGTTGCAATTTTAATTTTCTTAGGTTTCTGTCATGGTTTATGTCAGTGGCCCCCAAGCCTTATGCAATTATGGACATGACCAAATCTAGCATTTGTGATTGATTCATTGTCTAGTGCTTGGATGGGTGGTGCAAGTGTTTCACCCACCCAGGGGTAGAGCCAGGATATAATGTAATGGTGGGAAGAAGGTGTCTCTTTCTTTTGCTATTCACACTTACTACTTAAGATGGCCCTATTATGCCACCCTGCCACTTGGAGCCAACTGAGTATGGACTAAAACTTCCAACCTGTAAGAAATAAACTTTCCCTTCCCTAACTTTAGGTGTCAGGTATTTTGTCTCTACAATGAGAGAGAAAAGTAACTAAGGCAATTTCCATTTAAAAATGCTAGGAAATCAGAAGCCAAAAGATCATTGTCCTTTTATGGTATGTATTTGTTCTTCCATACATTTGTTTGTATAATCATTTCCTAAACAAAGTCTGTGATGTACTCTAGGTAGAAAGCCATCAGGCATTCTGATGTTTTCAAAAGCAGGAAATGCAGACCATATGTCCTAGACCTGAAGATCAGCATGTAGCTGAGGAACCAGGACATACATGAGATAATCAACTAATGGGTAAAAATTCTAATGTTGGCATTAATAACCTAAAGAAGTGCTGAGTGTTGAAACAGTAGGCATAATATCAGCTTTAGCTTTTATAGGAATAATTAATAGTAGTATTGGAATGCACAAAGTGTTTGGATTCATGGAGGGACACATGAAACCTACAATAAGATGTAATGAAATTAGAGTATCTGCACAAAGTGTATTTTGTCAAGATAATTACATTTTGGAGTTGGAATATGCTTGTGTGGTAATTTGTTCACTTTCAAAATCAACCTTCCAATTAAAATAGTCTTGTCGGACAAACCCTGGACATACACTTACATTAGATGATTTCTCAGATGTGTGAAAATTGAGGATTAGCATAGTTTGTTAAGAACAGCTAAAGCCAAATTCCATGAAAAGAATATATAGATTTTCATTCAGACTGGAAACAACTGAAGAGATTATCAACTGACTTCCCAACCTACACTTCCTTTCTTTAAGCAGTGTTGGCTCAGTCAATAGCTTGTATGCAGTTTAGGTATCCTTTCCTGAACCCTGAGATACTCTCATCATTATCTTTAGCTTAAGGTAGTTTGCTTCTCACTTTGGGCACCTATTTTAGATTTTGCTTATGTACTTGCTCAAAATACAGTATTCTTCCTGGGTTTCTCAGCTGTGACTTACATCTTCTTGGAAGCCTGTGCTTTCCTGTGTGATGTTTTCTTTCTTGCTGTAGAAAGGGGAAACTATTTGTAAACCCCTTTGGGGGATAGAATGGTCTCTTCCTGTTTTGTTTCTGCAATGAAAATGCACTGCTCACTCACACATGCATCTTATTTCTGGTAGAACACAATTAAGTATCTCACTGGCAAGAGCAACTCCAGTGTTAGTTTAATTTTATGTAGCTCATACATGAAAATGTACTACGAACTGCTCTAGTAAGTGGTAAGTGGACAAAGTGTGAAAAGAAGGAACGGTGTGCACAGAACTGGTTGAGGCAGAGGAAGTATTTTGAGATGAACTTTTTTTCAAGATTTACGATTTGGTAGAGACAGTTAATGGAGTTGGAAATAAAGGAAGTAACACAAACAAAGGCCTAATATACAAGACAGCTCAGAAAATTTAAGGCAATTGCACAAATATTGTGATACCATCAAGCTTTCATTGAGCGTCAAAAGTAACCACATAAGAACAGCTAAACCTGGGATCCATACACTATCTGTATTATGCATTAGCTCATTGTATTCTCATAACTCTTTGGAGTAAGCATTACACTGTTATTTATACTGGAGAATAAACAATTTGCTCAAGTTTGCACGTTCCTAAGTAGCAAACTCAATGTACAAACCCAGGTTGTTTGACTTTTGAGACACCATGTGCTTGTTTCAAGGACACATTGCCATTGTTTACCTATGCACTAGGCAGTGTTCATAATACTAATAGGAATTAACATAAGAAAGCTTTTTGGGATTCCTTTCCTCTTTCATGTATTCATCAAATCTCAAAACATCAACCCAAGAAAGCTAATGGCAACGTTCATCATTCTGCAACTTGCTAAAGAAAAGACCCTAAAAAAATCGATATGAGTGGTCTCTTTTTACATGTTAATTACTAACTTTAGGTGAGGCCAGTGGATAAGACACTTTTAGTGAGCTCTATATACTCAGTCATCTGACACTTCCAAGTCCTTTAACTTTTCTCACAACTGAACCCTGATGTGGTTTCTATCTCTCCTTAGGAATGAGGCAAAGCTTTTAAAGCTTTGGTCAAGTAAGAAATAGAAAAACTCTGGGACTGAAATCCCAGCCATGTAATGAGACAGCCAGATGTCAAAAATGTGGTACTCTGCAGTTTTTGCATGGAATTTCAAATGCAAAATGGTTTATATCAGTCCATGAGTCTGATAAAGTATCAATTTTTATTTGATTTAAAAATCTACTTTGAGAAGATTTACTCTTCTAAATCTAGAGGTAATGTCTGTTCATATCTGTAGACTTTGACAGGGATCAAAGGATTCCTTTGAAGCAATCTTAAAAAAATGTTTTCTTGAGTTGTTAAATTATAATGTCCAACACTTTCACAAACACTGCAATTTTTTCCCCTAACTTGTATGTGTCTTAAGTGTGTATCTTGTCCTTTGTGAGGTTTCTACCTTATGTTGTCTAATTTGCACCAAGACTGTTTTAATTGAATATGGAGACCTACAAAATTAAACCCATGAACTTAGTGGCCAGAGGAAAGCTAGTATTTCAGTTGTTGGAACATATTGTGCCAGTTTGAAGCTAGGTCAAACAGAGAAACCAATAAGGAAGTATTCTTTTTACATGGTGCTAGAATGGAGTTTTCATTAGAAAAATAAAATCCTGACATTGTATAATACATACACGACAAAATAAAGTCTCAGTTAGGTATTTTGCAAGTGATAATTTTTTAAACTTTTATGAGAATAAGCCTTTGATGTGGAGTGAATTTTGTCAGTACTTTATATGACACACCAATTAACCAAAGCCAATAACTTGTGTTAATAAGGCAAAATATGGAGCACAATCTCCATACAAAGTGAGGATTTGCTAAGAGTCTTTCCATAATTTGGACCTTATTCTATGCTGGGTTATATTTATATATTCCCATTTACTCAGTACTTAATGCCCATCAGGAATGAGTTCATGTATTTCAGTCAAAACAAATTTAAATTTAAAAAGATGAAAAAATAAGTAATACGTACTCTTGTGTTTGTTTATTCATGTTTTGGTTACCATTATTTGAAGCAACTGACTCAGTGGCACACTGGATGCCTGAGATGATGAACAGTTGTACTTATGTTTATTTTTTCATTGAGACACTTTTATGTCATTTGGTGTACTGCTCACTTTTAATTTGAACTAAAAGTTATTTGCTTGAGTTTAAGCATTAACATACATACTGTCAATTACTTAATTTGGGGGTTAATTTGGGGGTTAGTAATATTTACTCTTCAAAAAGACAATATTCAGTTTGAGCTAAAACACTTTCTTACTTAGTACAAATGCCACTATTTGCATGAGAAATATCATACTTTTTCTAGCTGAAACCTTACTGTACCTTCTGAGTCCCTGGTTTATTTCTTGTCATCAGCATACTGCTAGTGTCACAAAGTGTGGTTAATCATAATGTCATTCTCATTCTGATCTTTACTTTTCACTCTTCTTAACCATTAGAGTAGACATTTGACGCTTCATATCTAGCACTGCAATACCACTAACAGTTTCAGATCAACTCAGCTATTTAGAGGGAAGGACCTGTGTTCAATCCCCAGTACCACCAAATAAATGTACACACACACACACACACACACACACACACACACACATTCTAGAATTCAGAATTCAGGGGCTTTGTTTAATGCTTGTTTGTGGTATCTGTGACCTGTCAGGGATCTCAGTATTTTTCTTGACAATTTTAGCTATATAAAAAACTAAAACACTTGATGAATCAAAATATTTTATTCTTTGTTTAATGTAGGCCATATTTACAGCTTATTTATTTATTTATTGGTACCTAGAATTGAACTCACAACCTTGTGCTTGCCAGCTGTATCCCCAGCTACAGTTTAAAATCTACATTACAAATATATTTTGCATTATAAGATGTTTGCATATTTTCTTTATAATGAAATGTATAATTCATATATATATATATATATTCAACAAGAAATTCTATTTCTTGTTTTTGTTTTCATTGGATTGAAGAATTCTTGAGGATGCAAATTCTACACCTTTTGCTATGGTTACTGCCCCAAAGAATAATGTATACTCTATGCAACCCTTGGGCACAATGGAACTATAAGGCAATGAAATAAGGTATAAGAACTCTTCTGCAAATCCAGAAATGAAACCTTAAGATTTATTAGAAAGACATACATAAAGAAAAAAAGAACTCAACAGGCACCTAACTCACCTTAACGATAAAAAACAAATTCCTACATTCTCGTTATGTCTAATTTAAATCTTGTAGGTAGGAACTCACAAAGGTCCAGTCTGCAGGGGAGTTCATTTGTCCAGAATCTCCTTCTCAGGAACTCACACTACAGTTTTTGCCCTTTCCTAAGAGTAAAAAGAGTACTGTGCTTTCTACAACTGCTCTCCATGGCTATATCCAAGTTTTTCAAGATGACCCCACTCCACTGAAATGGATGCTATCAAGTAGTCCTAACCCCTTATTGCTCTCAGTATACACCATGTTTGTGCTTTCTCCATTTGCTGGACGCTTGGATTCTCCCTATCTCTACCCCAACTCATTGTGACCAACAATGCAACTCTATCAGTTCTCATTTCTCACTTCTGAATTTTTATTGTCTGACTTACCTCATGACTTATACCCACGGTCACCCCATCTGAAAGGTACACTTGAAATTTATTGTGAGGATCCACTCTCTGGCCTAGGCTCTTCTTATCCTACCAGCATCCTGACTGTGCCACTTCTTTGACCTTGTTGAGTCCTCCTAGTAATGCCTCCACACACTCTTCTGTCCCAGCCATTAGTGCATTATTTATCATTGCTCAGATTCATTCACATCCTTACAATGCCTCTTACAACTGACATCTGTCATTCTTATTGCTCTATGGTACATGCTGCCACTAGCCTTGCCGTTCTCCTGCTCTTGAACTCTTGAGATTAAACTCCAACTCTTTGCAATCAACACTTTGCTGCCAACACTTGCGCAGCTTAGATACCTAGATACTGGAAAAAAATCATACACTTTGGGAGGCTGAATTCTATTTATTATTTTATCACCATCAACAGATAGTATTTACCAGCATTTTATTGTCTTTTTTCTGGTGCTTTCTTTTATCCCATGCGAACCAAGTACATTCACTTTTTGTTTTTACTGATTGCTTTCCTTTGTAATAGTTTTAGAAAGTGTCATGGGTGGTAAATATCCTGTTTTTGAGTATGGAGATATTTTGTTTTTCTGTTGTTTAAAAAAATCCAACTGAATCTAAGTATAGAATTCTTGCCCCCCATTTCACCCTGTCCCTATCCTCTAGTAGTAGGATGGATGGCACATGCTTTTGAAAGTTCTGTGTGACTGCTGATGGAAAGTCTGATGCAGTATAATTGTCTGTTTAACTCACCTTTTTTCTCTAGAAGCAGTTAGGTCTTTATTACTATCTTTGATGTTCTCTTATTTAATTTTAACTCGTCTCTGTGTGACTTATCCTGACTTAATCTGTGAAGTATTCAGTGTGTATCTTTAGTCTCAGAAGACTACGTATTTTATTTCTTTTGCAAAAATCTTAGACCTATGTCTCCAACTGTTGTTTTCCCACTATTTCCTGCATCTTCCTTTTCTGAAATTCTGTTTAGAATGGGTTGAGGCATTTTAAGCTGCCTTCCATATTTCCTTACTTCTTGCTTTTATTTTAATATTTCTATAACCATCTTCCGAGTCATTAATTTTCCTTTAACTATGCTAATCTTGTGTTATGGAATCTGTTTTTTTAAAACTAGCAACTACAGTTTTAATTCATAGATTTCTAAACTGATCTTTTTTTCATAGTGTTTCTGGTTAGCTAGTTTTATTTCATAATTTATTATTTGAACATTGATATTATTCTTTCATTTATCTCTTTGAATATTCTAAATACATATAAAATTAATTTCTCCTAGAGTGAATTTGTTTTCCGTTTGCTGATTTACTTGTTAATTTCTTAAGAACAAATTTAAGTAGTTGGGTTCATTTTGACTTGAGGCTTTCTATTTTGTCCACCTCTCATTCTCTTCACTATTTGATACTAGCATCTGGAATCTGTACCTGTAATGTTTTCAATTATTTTGTAAGCACCTGGTTCTTTGCAAAAAAAAAAAATCCTCTATGCTTACATTTCTAAAGTACTATTGTTTCTTCTTTTCAACCAGGCTGATATACACAGCCTAAATCCAGCCTCCAGTGTGAACCTGGAATGAATTATATTTCATTCTTGATAATAAAAAATGAAAATTCCCAGGCATAAATGGCTGAATCTTGACTAGTTACCAGAAGATCTCTAGCTTCTAGCTTCAACTGTTCTTCATTTTCTGTTCTACTTTGTAGATGATTATGGACATGATTATTTTCTAAGCTCAACAAGTCTTTTTTTCTCCTTTTTAATATCTTATTTCTCATTGCTATAGACTAGAAGAAAGGAAATGATGACAAAGTGAAGATGTAGTATGACATCTTAACTAATGGGCTCATTTTTTTGTTAGGTGTACTTCAGATTTTTAGCTACAAGTGCCAACAAGTATTCAACACTACCCCTTTCAATTCTACTACATTTCCCCCCAAAATTAGCTTTTTCATTCTGCAAAGCAAGAACTTCAAAACTCTCAGCCTCTCGCCTCAAACTGTCACCTAAACAATAAAAACTATGAAAATGGAATTCCTTTCTTTACCCATAACTAAGTCCATAAACCTATCCACCTCTGTACAGACCTTCTTTACCTTTCCTACTGTATCCAAGAAGTGTACCCATTGTCCTCAGCTCTGTAAAGCATCCCATTCCATCTTGCCTCTTATATACCAGAGATCAGCAGATTTTTTTGTGGTAAAGGTCCATCTAGTAAATACTTGATCTTTTTCCATTCATTCTTCAATCCTTTCTGTCTGAAAAGGCTCTATTCATTGATATCTATCTTGTCATTCTTTTTTCTTTATAGTACTGACACTCTGTAACTATCTTGTTTGTTTGTTTCTCCATATGCTTCAGAGTGAGAATTCTATGATGCTAAGGACCCAGTTTTATTCATTTCTTGATACGGGACACCCCAACTTTGAATTGAAAGTACCTTATATCTGCTGAATGAATGAATGAGTGGCCCTGAGATGCTTTTCAGATGCCGTGGTGTGCTGCCTATGTCCTGCTTTGAAGAATTTATTTCTTGGATGCTGAGGAAACTGATGACATGTGCCTCGGCCAAAAGGAGCCACATTTCCTAAGTCATGGTCCTTCATGGAGAAACTGCCAACCAATGAATGATCAATGTGGAGTCATACAGACATGGAACTTTGCCTTAATTCAGGATAATTCTGAAGGATCATCCCAGCTGCAGAACTCCTAGCAAACCTGAGTCTATCAAAGGTCAGCTTTTCTATCCCATCCAGCCCTGAATCTAGCACTACCTTTCATTTTTGTACCTGGCTATTGATCCCAAGAACACTTGCAGTTAACCCTCCTGTGCACCTGTCTCTAGAGTCAGCTTCCTTGTATGCTGTCTCTAACTATGCCTCTCTCCTGCTCTTGAATTCATGGGGTAAAACCCCATCTCTTTGTAATCAACACTTGTGACATGGATATTTAATTAGTTTAAATGGCAATTTAGGATTTAAATCAACTTCTACTGAATTTTATAATCAATGTACTTTCTCTCCTGTTGTTGAAGATATAATGCATCCTTTTTTTTTAAAATGAACTCTTTCCCTTTTTTTTCCTATTCCAGTTCTATTTGTCACTAAAACTGACTTAGCAATAGAGGCAATGTTTCATTTACCCACTGAGTCTATTTGCATCTATTAGTTGCTGCAGAGTAAATCTATTTAGACATTTTCCCCTTCCATATTTCATTAAAATAATCTTTTCTTAAATGAACATTATACTTTACTGCATAATTATCCTCTTTAGTTTTACCTTAGTAGCTGATGTGATCAATACTTAAATATGAATATTTATATGTATATCAAAGTCCATGTATTTCTGAAAGCCAAAATTCCATGTATGTTCTTTGCCTATAGCTTATATAATCAGAGAAAAATCTAAATACTTAAATAGGGACATGTACAAGGAATCTATTCTAAGAAATTCACCTATTTCAAGAAGCTAACACAATTTCCAAGAGTATCTTTTACAACATTGTAAAATAACAGCCTTGGAAAAATCTAAAGCCTTTTAGGACTGAACAAAGAATTCAGCTATAATTCATTCATGCAAAAAGTCATGGAAAAAGATAGCAACCTGAAGGTTTGAAAAATATTAACTTTTTCTAAAAGTTAAAATCCCCAAGTGCCTCGATTTTATACCATTATAGAGTCCCCACAAGAGCTTAACACAATCATTTGCAATTTGGATACATTTTTATATTGCTTATTTGATATATAAATGATTAAAAATTCCTAAAATTGCTCAACTCCTTAAACCTTGGTTTGATCACATCTATATAGATTATACCTCGCATTTTCCCTAGGGCCTCCTTTTTAAATGATGTCTATTAAAGCTTAGTAAGACTATCCCTATACTCTGAATTCCTTGAGGGTAAGGAACATGCAAGGTCTGTTTAGTATCTTCAGGTGCAGAATAAATGCTTGCTACATAAAGCAATACATGGGTGAGTATGTGTTTGAACAGAATTCTATATTATTTCCAAAGATTTCTTTTACATAGCTTCTCAAGAGCAGAAAAAGAGAAAATGAAGTAAAGTATAACCATGTTTAATTTCTGCTAACTAAAACGTAAAGTCAAGTACAGTAACCTCAACTGCCTCATTAATTGCTGACCCTTAATTAAAGGTATCATACATCATTAAAGACAGAGCCTAAAGTAAATGCAAAATTAGATAAGCATAGCTATTACCTTAATATGAAGCTAATGTAGCTCCTTATTTAATGATTACACAAATAGGCTTCCTGGCTCAAGATAATGGATAATTTATTTGCATTACTACTATGCCTTATTAAAAGGAAACCTGTAAATCCAGAATTCTTCCTTGCAAAGAAATTAACAGTTTCATACAAAATTTGTTATTGTACATTCTTGGCTCAGAAACAGTCAAGAGTGACCTACGTGACCTTCTCATGAGGGCCTTTGGCACATCTGGAGCCAAGTCCTGTACAAAGCAGAACAGGGAGCTGTGCTTCTCATTAACAGATTTGCTTAGGGCTGGACAGAGTGAGGGTCATTGGAGGCTTGCACTCATTCTGTTTTGGGCAAGTCCCACTCCCTAGTCATTTCCAAACAATTTTTTTGTTTCTGTTTTGCCTTCCCTCCACATTTGTTTCTTCCCTTGGGTGTAGGAGCACCATCCTCGCTGGATGGTATGTCAGCACTCTCACCCAGTGTTTATTTCAGTCTCTTGTTACATAGCTCAGGGAAGCAGGTCAACATCACGATTAATATTTCCTGGGAACATGAGGAAGAAGAAAGTTTCGAGGGACTTGTTTAGAGTTGTCCCAGTCGGCACGCAGGGACTTCAAGTGTTCAGGTAATAACTGGGGCCACCTCTCCCCACTGTGCCTTCTCTCAAGCCTGAGCCCGAAAATTAGCCCCTTTATCAATTGATTAAAATCCTGTGCTCAGGAGCCAGGCCACTTTGGGTAGGAAATCCTCACTCTGACACATTTGTCGGTATGATTCTGAGCTAATTTCTTCATCTCTTTGAGCATGCATTTCTTCGTTTGCACAAAGATGAAAATCCTGATCTCACAAGATCATTTGAAATAATTCATGCAAAACTTCTACTCTGGTGCCTGGTACATGGCAGATTGCCCAATCTAAGGGACTTACTTGGTTGGTGTATTTATTTGGTTATTTAGTTCTCATGGAAGGATTTCAAGTGTACCTTCTATTTGCTTTCCTTATAGGAAAGCAGAAAGGCAGACGTATCGTGTTGAGAGTGATGCCAGGGCTTAACATAATGATTAAAAGGTGAAAAACAGATGAAAGGGGCAATGGAAATTAGGATAAACCCTTTTGTCTTTGTCCCTGGCCACTTTCACATGAATGCAATTCCAGTGATTTGTTATATGAAATTATATCTTCATGGGTGTGATGGCTTAAAATAAAGTGAAACTCAATATTGTAACAAGAAATCAAAATGGTAGATTGTTATTTATTTATTTTTCATTTTTAAAAATGAATTCCTCCTGCTCAGAACCACTGAAGACCCGCCTGGCTTTTCCTGGAGAATGTGTTGATATGTAACCATTTCTGCTGGTGCAGTTTTTAAGCTTGAGCTGCAGGGGATGTCGTGTGTTGCGGTAATTGCCATGGAAACTATTGTTGTCAAATGAATAGAGAGATTTTAAATCCTTGGTAATGAGCCTGAGAAACTAAGTAGGTCTTCAAGTTTAACTTGTTTGGA
Organism: Dolichotis patagonum; assembly: GCA_004027295.1. Taxonomy (NCBI): domain Eukaryota; kingdom Metazoa; phylum Chordata; class Mammalia; order Rodentia; family Caviidae; genus Dolichotis; species Dolichotis patagonum. The sequence continues at coordinate 475,264 of PVJX010000044.1, forward strand.
AATGGTTCATATTCCACACAGAGGCATTAAAGGTAAAAGTGGGGGGCAGCGAATGGGAGAGAGGATTTTTTAAAATGCAAGTAAAATATTCTAACACCATGTTACACTTCCACTTGCACTTTTTAATTAAAAAAAGAAAGCACCAAAGATACACAGCATCAAGCTACAGTGTGAGCAACATTCTTGCCTGTTGAGCAAAGTGTAACTTTGATACATTTACATTTAAATCAACACTTTCAATTTATCTCTCGCAAGCCTCAACAAGTGAGAATGTCAAAATTTTTAAAGCAATTAATTATGAGACTTATTTTGTTACGAGATTCTTGAAGGTTGGGGCTGAGTTTGTTATCAGTGTGTAACTCTAAGCTTATGGAATACAGATTCAGTAGAATGTACTGTCTTAAGACGCACTGTCTCAGGATATTTTTAAATTTGAAGGGTGATATAAGGATGATCAATGAATATCGGATTCTCACACTGGTGTCAGTGATGTCTTACGATCTCTCTTCTCCCTTTCCTTACACACATCTATGATCCTTCCTCTCTGTCCTTCCCCCACTTTTATAGCCTGAGTAGATGCTCTCTGTGAAGAATTAGTGGTGGCAGCAGCTGGGAAAGAGATGAAGAGTAGAAGTTGGGAAGGACAAATTTTCCCTCTCACAATGCCCAATATACTACCATCTGGCTCACACTTTCCTGCATATATTATGGTATGCATGGTGGAGATTTGGGATACAAGGTGCTGCTTCCTGAACATTCAATGGGTAAATTTGTCATTTCCTAGTAAAGAGAGGATGGTGAGGAAGAGGGACCTGAGGAAGGAATGTCTATTTTCCTTCCCTTACTCTTTGTTCCAAGATGCCTGAAGAAGTAGCCATTGCTCTGTGGACAATAGGAGAAGGATTTTGTCCTTGGCTACAAGGTACACGGTAGGCAGACAGACAGAGATGCAAGGTCCCTACCTGATCTAGAAATGGAAATAAGAGAAATAAAAGGAAGAGAAACAGATGGAAGGAAAGACAAGAAAGGAAAAGGAACAACACAACAGAAAACTTGAGAAATTAAAGCCCGTGCAGATGATTTAACAAATAAGGTCCTATCCTTTTCAAGTGCCTACCTTCCTGTATTCCCGGAGAAGTATCACACGGTAGTTAGAAGATACACTCCGGAGCCAGACGCCCTGGCTGTGGGTCTACCACTAGTCTAGTCAAGTTACTTAATTTCTTTATGCTTTGGTTTTGTCCTATGTAAAAAGAAATTATGGCACAAGAGAATTATTGGAAAGATTAATACGATAATATACGTAAATTTTCTAAAAGTCCTAAATATATTAAATGAGCAATACGAGAAAGTTACCAAGATTATTCATATCATATTTCACAGAACTGTCACTTTCACCAAACTGGAAACCCAGGCCTACTGCAGAAGTAATAATTGGCAATTTTTTACTGGGAATCTGCTCTCCCTTCTCCATGAGGGGTTTGGAGAGACGGACACAAAATTGATGCCAGAGGGTGAAGCTGTTGTTTCAGTATTATTTTGGAGCTATTGCAGTTGGAAATCCAGCAATTCTGCCTTGTTAATAACATCTCTATTTGGGGAAGTTCCCAATGACATTCTAGGAAATGAACAACAGTGCTGATTGGTCATGTTGGTGGGTTGGGAGCCCACTAACAAAATGCTAGAATTGGAGCACATTTAGATTTTTCCCTGTAGACTTTCATATTGAGATTGCATTATTCCCAAACTCATCTCCCTAAAGAATGAGGTCAAGGAGAAGGTGATAGCAAAGTTGCTATGCCTGCAGCCAATTGACACATCATGGTGCCACCTTCCCAGGGACATTGTTCCAATGTATCCTGTTTTAGGTGAGGAAGAGGATCCTGAGTAAGAGATCTCTGCATTTTTAAAATCTTGCTTATTGAGGATCACTCAAAACTAAAATAAAAATCTGAAGAAAGTGGATGTATTTTGGTCTGTTTTGCTCACTGCTTTGTGTCAGTAACTAAAATGGTGGCTGAGATAGAGAAAGCACTCGACATACATTTGTTGAATGAAGTAGAAGGAAAACAGTGGAATATGGTTATATACTTCTTACCACATATTAGTCTTTACCCCTAGTAAAGGCCAGCCCAGTAAATATCCTGGACTGCAAACTAGTCAGTTTTGGCTGGTCTTCTGTTGGGCTTGGGTTGGAAAGTTGTTGGAAAGGGATGTGAGTAAGTAGTCATTGGTTTGATGGAAGCAGAGGAGGCTGACAATTACAGATAGAGGGAAAATGTGACAGAATAAAAGAAGGGGTAGTACAGATAAGACAACATCATACTCTAGCCCACAGGGCAGAAAGAATGAGATGCTAGGATAAACTCAGATTCTAAACTTACTTTCCAATGAAAGCCTCAGATGGTTACACAGATTTTTAATCATACCATGTTAATTGTGTTTCAAGGTCTATATACAATATTGTGGCAATGTGGAAATATAAATTCTGCATTTCCAAGAACTCTGAGTATGTGTGTTTTATTATGTCTGCATTTGATTTATGCTTATCTATCTTTCCTCTGTGGAAAGCAAAAAGGAGACTTACATGCCTTCAAAAGAATGAATTCAAAATAGAATTCCCCTTGGGGTTGTCAATAGGTTACTATTAAGTGGCACCTATTCTTGGGAAGCTGATCTGAGTTTTGAGAATGCTATCCAGAGTCATAATAGATATAATCATAGAATGAAATTTTCATGGCACTGAGCCCTCCTCCATGATTTCCTTTTTATCTTGGTCTGTATTCTGTGTACTTTAAGCAAGCCCGCTCAAAGCCCTGTACACTTTTGCTTCATAGTATATCTTAGGCAAGTGAAAAAGCAAAGATTTCTAAAGATCCCTCAAATGGTAAATTTTCATTCAGTAACTGCATCAAGTGTTTATATTCCTGGAGTTGCTTACCAAATATTGCTAAGGCTGGGGAAGATGTGAGCACCAGATCAGGCTCAGGCTGGAGAAACAGATTGGCAGGCAACAGGAAATAGGCCACACATGGGCATAGGACTCATGCTTTGCTCATTTTCTTTTAGGCCATTGAGATAAATTTTACCTGGGAATTCTTAGGCCATTTACTGTTTGTAATTAACAAAGGGTTAAGGGCACCTTACCAATAATGCTTTGTTACTTGTATTTGTGGGGTCCTCCCTTCCATCCGCATCAGTGTTAACAACTGATCCTGCTTGAGCCAATAGGATGACACTCATGGCAAAATCAGTACTGTCTCACCCACCTGTCACCAGGCACAGCAGGTTAAAGCAAGACAAAAGGTATTATTAGGCTTGAGCAGCAAGTATGTATATCCAATGTGCTAGTATTTTGTCTTCAGTATCTTTAATCACGTGGGGTATTTGATTAGGAAATTATGACTCCCAGAGTTTAACAACTTGCCCTTGGTCACCTGACTAGTGTAAAAGCAGAGTTCTCTGTTCAAAAAATAAAGCTCACTTTATTTAGCAACACTTTGTGGCTTTTTGAAGAAAAACTGAATTCCTCAAATCACCAGTGACATGGGCTGGACATATTTAATACAGGTGGGAAGGGATTTAAATTTCATGGTACTTGTTAGAGTGTGTTGTGAGATGGGTGATTATTTCCATTTCTCCCATATGTCCTTGATGAAAACCACAAATGCTAGCAACACACTCTTTTTAACACACTTTCTTTTTAGTTTTCTAGGAACCACACTAAAAAATTAAAGAGAAATAGTTAAAATTGATTTTGGAAGTATATTCAATTATTAATATATCTAAGATATTGTCACTTATAAGTATAATCAATACCAGAATAAATAGTACAATATTTTATATTATTTTGTTACAAGTTTTGAGATATACTGTGTATTTTACACTTCCAGTGCCTGTCAATTAACACCAGAGGTATTTAATGTACTCATTCATCACAAATGGCAAGTGGCAACCACCTTGACAGTACAGAATAAACGTTTAATGCTAAAACACGAAATGGCCCCTAGCAAATTGTGTGGTATGTTCCCAAACAATATTTGGGAAATGAATAATTTCTGTATGAATGAATAAGTAAATGAAATAAAAACTGGTAGAAAAATTAGAATGTGGACACTTAATTATTAATATCATAATCCATACTAAGGTATACTTCAGTAAATTGTTTTATAGTCACATGGTAAGATATATATGCATTCATTTTTAAACTGCCAATCTATCCAAAAGATTATATGTGGCCACATAAATTCTGAAAAAGTCTGGAAAACCCAGGGCATGGCTAACCCTGAAGGGCCGCGTAAGTCTGTCATTATTGTTATAACATATCTATAGGTGCAGGTCACTGAAACTCACTTTAAAATCTTGAATTGAGAGTTAATGAACGCATGCTTATATGGCAAGTTGGACAGGTTGTAAAATTTGACCTGTTTAATGGATTATATACAACATGGCATGCTGTCTAGCAAACAATGTAGTCTATTCATAAAAGCCACAACATAGGTCATTCATAACACAAATTACTAAGAAGAAAATTCAATTTTGTTTTATACTAGAATTATTTGGGTGTATAAAATGAATAGGAGCTGTGACAATCATAACTTGGGATCACCTTCTTTTCTTCTTTCCTCAGTATGTGAGGCACACATTTGCCAATGATATGCAGATTTTACAGATAGTTTTTTTTGTAAATGGCATTGAGAATGAGGACTGAAAGCAATCAGAGGCTGGGGATGTAGCTCAGTCACACAGCATCTGCCTGGCAAGTGTGAAGTCCTAAGTTCAATTCCTCATACCAAAAAAGGAAAAAAGAAAAAGAATATTAAAGCATATGGTCTACGTGTAAGAGTTATTAATGTTTTGTTAACTACATTTAGAAGCAGAAAATCTTAGTCAATACAAAATAACAGAAATGCAAGTGTAATTCCAACAAACTAAAGGAAAAATAGAATTAAAATTTTAAAACAAAACAAAAGAGAATAGACTTTGGTAGGAAATTATCTTAAATTTATCATGTATTATGTAAGAAAAAACAAAAAAGCATAATAGATTTTGTAGTCTTTTCTCTTTGGGAGGCAGCTTTACAGTGATTGTTTTTGATTTTCCACTTTTAGATGTCTAAGTGTTAATAACCTTGTGGTGTAACTTACCTAACCTTTGAGTGGCATCTTTCAATTAATCTGTAAACCAATGGTATCCCTACATGGTTTGTCCTTGGAAGGCTTCTGAAACACCTTAATGTTTAGTATCTTTTACTTCCTTTTCCTACCCCCTTAATTACTTGAGTTTCTTATAATTCTTTCTGGTGTTCTTTTACCCTAACCCCACAATCTATTTCTTTTCTTATGCCAAATACATATATTCTGCTCTCTGGGGGGTAAAATTTGTCATATCTATAATTGAATTTGTAAAGTTATCTAGAGTTGTTTGCATCTTAAGCCTCATATGTCATTGTGGAAGGAAACAATGAATTTTTTTAGGCATTGCAAAATGATCGGAAGGAATGCATTTCTGTACTTCAGAGACTTTGAGAACTGTACATGATAAAGTCAAATCAGGGATGTAGAGGAAATTTAATTCAGGGAAATATTTTCTTAAGTGGTCTGAAAGAACTGAGAAGCCAAAGAAGGGGCAATGAGATATCTCAGATATGGAAGGATCACAAGGAAATGTAGCATCCCCTGGAACTATTAGCCAGAGCCATTGGAGGGAAGCAAACTGTGCAGGAAGAGACAGAGCTTCAGAGGACAGAGACACGTTGGATACTGCCTAAGACAAGAAAGGAGAGCTGGCTTTTCTCTCTTTCTCTTGCTGTCTGCTGTCTTCACAGTGCCTCCCTATGACCACAGACAGCTGGAAGCAACCTAGAAATCAAAGACCTCACGGTGCCAAGAGCAGAAGTGAGGATCAGATCTGGGCACAGACTGGCCAAGGTCCAGTCAATGCCACAGGCAGCATGTGCACTCCGCTGGGTAGAGCAGCTTCCCTGAGCTCACCGTATGGAAATCTGGGGGGTGGGCTGGGGTCATCTCTGAAATGTGTCATGCACACACATCTGAGATTCTTTTCACGTGTTGAGTCTAATAAAATCCATTAATTCCCTTTCCTTTGTCCCCAGTATTAACCTCATGCCAAATCCTGTCGACATGAATAACTGAAAAGATCTTGAATCCATCCACATACCTCATTCCATCATCACCATTCTAGTTCAAGCTCTTGCCATTTCTACTTGTATTATGCAGTGACTGCCCCGCACATCTATCTAAATCTGTTTTGTCCAATATACAGTTTCATCCTCCACACAGAGACAAGACATTCTTCTCCTATTATAACTTCAATCATGCTGCCAGAAAATGTCAGTCCTTCGGGGTGTTCTCTTTGTGTTGGGGATAATGACAGCTCTTAGCAGGGGTAGTAGGGCTCTGCTTGGTCTGGTCCCTACTGACTCCTCTAACCTCAGCCGCCTATGCTGCTTGCCTGAACTCTTTCTGCTCAAGCACAATGACCTCCTTTGGGCTTTGAACCTGTCCCTGTTGTCTCCTGCTACATGGCCTCTGCTCCTACTGCCCTTCCTGCATACAATGTACTTTCCTATCGTTTTCAGCTCATCACACCTATCCTGACTCAGTCATCTCCGCTTCAGGGAAGTTCTCTTTGATTTGCCTAACTAGGTCATCCTTTCATACTGATCCCAGAAAGCAGAGTTTAGATCTTTCCTTTCTGTCGGTCTTTTTGTCCCTGTCCTTGTTCCCCTGTGCCTGTCTGTCTCTGTCTCTCTGTCTCTGTCTCTGTCTCTCTCTCTGGATTTGAAGGTGTTATGGGATGAATTGTGCCTCATATTTCATATGATGAAACCCTAGTCGCCTCTGTGATGCTGCTGCTTCACCTTTTAGGACACAATGGGCTTTGGTGAGGTCGGAGAGTGGAGCTTTCCCGGTGGGATAACTATTCCTGTGACAAGAGATAACAGCTTGCTAGCTCCTCCATCCCACACAGCACGAAGACAGCTGTCTGGAAGCAGAAAGAGACCTCTCACCAGGCAGTGACTCTGATGGTGCTTGGGGTCCTAAAGCCATGTGAAATGAATGTGTCTTGTGTAAGCCATGCAGCCTATTTTGTTACAGCAGCCCTAACAGACTAAGAAAGCCAGAATTAAGGAATGAACAACATCCTGAAGGAACTGGCAGACCAGGAAGCCAAATGGTCCTTAGGGGATCTCTCTGGTCTCTGATCCACTTCATGCAAAACATCTTTCCTTCTTTCATTATGTAGGGTAAGAATCTGCCATCCCTAGAAGCACTCAGAAGACTCATTTATGGTCAGAATGAACATTTTTATTTCCTAGCCTGAAATATTTTGTCATTTTATCTAGCATGGCATTGTGGGGTATGAGCTTAAACCAGGAAATAGGATCCGCCTTAAGGTGGTGTTGAAGGACAGGCCAGATGAGGTTTTGTCCTTGAGAGAACAAATATCTCAGGCAAATCTCCATTTATTTTCTGCTCCTTTCCATTAGGAAAAGCTGCAGACAAGAAGGGTGCTCTGCATTTGTTTCACATCTACATATCGCCTTTCTTTACTTCAATTTAAAAAACAAATCATCCTCATTCATTGCTAGGTTATGTTTTCTGCAACAATGGACTGCCATCTCCTTTCTCTGAGCCCAGCCTAGCTGTTCCTCAACCCAAGGACTCGCCGCCATGAAGTATTATTTTATAGTTTGGAGAGGCTGCATGTAGCTCTTCCCAGTGGACTTTCATTTGCACTGATCAACCACCACCACAAAAGCCTCGTGTCAGAGATACAAGGCAACTGCTTTGTCTGAAGCCACCCACTCCTCTTTGTTTCCTGCCAATGCTCACTGTGCATTATGCTCCACATGCTCCTATCCATGGCTCTGCAGATGTAAAACTTTAAATGTAGGGTGTGCAAAAATAATAAGGAAAAAATACTCTGCAATGTGCAGAGCTTTATAGTCGAGCAGCATGCGACTCCTTAAAAAGCTATTCAGGAGTTCATGCGGTTCACTTGTGGTTGATTAGTGTGATTTGAGTGACAGAAAGAAGGAAGTCAGATGGGAGAGAAGTTAAACATTGACCCTGGAAAGTACCTGCAAACTAACTGCACTGGACATGCTCCTGTTTGGAGGAAACACATTAAGTTGTCTGTCAGGGAGGCTAGGATCTCCCCTCATGCTACATGCAGGACTGTGGGCATTCACAGACCCAAGCCATAGAAAGGAATTAAAATCAGTAGAATTAACAGAATTTCTCCTACATTCAAGATAGTAGGTATTATTAGTTCATTGGCTTGTCTTGGTTAGCTCTTCCTGCAAAATGATGAAATTGCATTTTCTTCTTCAATGGAGGCCTGGACAGAACCTTCAGGGCCCAGGCACTCAGTCCTCCAGCTGCTGAAGGCACACAGCAAAGTCAAGCTTCGGTAATCTTATCCATCTGAGGGAAATCCCTTGACCCCAAGATATGCCACCTTCTCCTCCCCAGGAGCATCTCTCCTTTTCTTAATCAGGGCAATTTTAAAGGGCCTTCCTACTTCTTGATCTGTCTGTGGGGTCAGCAGAAGGCCATTAAGACTGTATTTCTTTTCAGGTTCTCTCATTGCCCAGTTATGCTTTCTTCACTCCTTTACTGGTTTTGTGAGCCTTTATCTGCCCCAACTCCAATAATGAAAATAGCCATCTTAGCATCTATTTCCCTGTGAAATTTGCCAATTATGGGTTGAATTGTGTTCCTCTCAAAATCATGTTTAAGGCTCAATCTCAGTATTTCAAGTGTGACAGTATTTCCAGACAAAATCTTCCAAGAGGTGATTAAATTAGAATGAGGAGTTTAGGGTAGGCTGGAATCCAATAGGACTGGTTTCTCTTTAAGAAGAGATTAGGACAGAGATGCAAATAAAGCCCATGTGAGGACACAGGAAGAAGGCGGCCATCTGTAGGCCAATCAGAAAGGCCTCAGAGCAAACCAGCCCTATTGATGCCTTGATCTAAAACTTGCAGCCTTAAGAAACATGAGAAAATAAATCTGTCGTTTAATGATCCAATCCATAGCATTTTGCTATGGTAACCCTACTGAACTAATATAGTACTCACACCTCTAGCTACCATAATCATTGTGCAAATAAGAAACCAAGGGTCTGAGAAATTAATAATTTGCCTAAGGTGACAGAGCCAGGTAGGCACCAAAACAAAGGTGATCCAGACCTTGACTCTTCATTAATGAGATGAAACTTAAAGGTGATATTAATACCACCTCAGCTCTTTGCAAACAATATTAACCCTCACTACCAATACCAAGAACTGAATTCACACTCACTGTCAATCAAGTTGTGTAGAAGGAAGGCTCTTTCTAACTAGGATTGGCCAAGAGGAACCAGCAAAAAAGAAACTGCTTTCTTCTTCTTCTTCTTCTTCTTCTTCTTCTTCTTCTTCTTCTTCTTCTTCTTCTTCTTCTTCTTCTCCTTCTCCTTCTTCTCCTTCTCCTCCTCCTTCTTCTTCTTTTGGGGGAGGCACTACTAATCATTAAAAAATAGCATGGTCTTTCCATTCCAATCATACTTTTAAAATTCAAAGTAATATGCATATGAAAAGTAATTGTAGGATTGAAAACACATTTTTATTTATGAAAACTATAACTTAAAATCAAGCTCAAGAAAAAGATGAAAAAAACCTTGGTGGATTTTCTAAGAAATATGAGATCATGGCCTAATCTTAACTACCAGGAAAATTATTGATCCATTTAGGAAGGCAACCCTATACTTAATTTTGTAAAATATCATGATTCCCATAACCTGAAATAATATCATCAGATGATGACTTCAAATTTCAAACATGTCAAATGCATCAAATGGTTTCTACTATTAGGCTATTTATTAGAATACATTCGTAACTACAACAAAAAGGAAGCTTTCTTAGAATAGCTTAAAGGTCCCTCTCTTTCACATTCATTCCTCTCTGTAACAAAAGGTTATCTTTGTGTTGAGGGAGAATACGTTTGACATCTCAGAGTGAGATGATGCTAGATCCCCTCCAGGAGGAAGTGCATGCCTTCACTAATAGTTACAAGGAGGGAAGACTACAATGAATGATGAGGACTGTGCTCACATTGGGAAGCACCTTAGACAGCCTCTAGCCCGCTCGCCACTTAACAGATGAGCAACGTGAAACCCAGAAGCTTTGAACAATGCGTCCACAGTCAGATGCTCTTTACTGCTGCAGCCAAGCCTGGAACCTGCGGCTCCCAGCGGCTCTGTCAGCATTCTTTCCCTACAGCTGCCTGCTTTTTCCTGCAGAAGAAGATGGGCTGCAAATATTCACCAAACTAAGTGAATCTGAACGTAGTGTTTTTTGTTTTTGTTTTTAAGAGTCCCACCTTTTCAGAATGGAATTTATTTCTGCACAACTTAAATGATACTTACCTGTGCATCGTGCTTGTACTCTAGGTCACAGTGAACAATTGGCTCTTAAAGGATGAAATGAGAGATATTACATATAGAATAGTAAGTGAGAATGATAACAAGTCCTATATATATGTATAGGTATATAGATAGATAGATAGATAGATATTACTTATTTACGAACCAAGTCTTCAGAATAATGGGCACTCAAATGATTTATCACTGAGGTGAAAAGAAAGAAATTCCTGTTCTCTAAGGTTCTTTGCACTCATATTTGGTGGGAGAGGGGTCAGGCAGTTATGACATTACCACAGAGACCAAGCAGCTCACAAATGAACTGAACAGGTGGTCCTTGGTGACAAAAGAGGCACCTGTTCTGTATAAGAGTGATAAGTTACATATTAAAAATATGAAACTACTGTATAAGACTTAGGAATTCTTGTGTCTGTGCTTTGGTTCCGTGTGTCTTGTGATATTCATTTGTGAGGCAATACAATATTCATCTTTTGCTCACTCCAATGGAAAATTCAGAGGAAAGAAAATCATCACTATCGATAATGTATCTCTGATAGTTGTAGAACTGATTAGGGTAGTTACTGGGTAGTGTGGTAACTCCAACAACATATGGGCTGTCAGTTAGCTTGCAGGTGCATCTGCAGCTTGAGTGAGGCACTGAGGAGTTTATAATGGGATATTTCTTGATAGCCAAATATTTATGAAAGGCCACGATGCCCTCTCTAGTACATTTTAATTCTGTGTTAAAAAAAAAAAAAGAAAAAACTCTATGAGGATCTTGTCCCAACCCTCCCCTTTTTGAGGTATTGCATAAAGCATCCTTTCATGACTTAAGTCAGAAAAACAACGTACTACAACATACACCTCTGTGGTACACTTCATCAGAGAGTTCTTATGGTCTATAGTTGTGTAGTAAGTTGGATCATTATCCTCTAGGACATAGCTACGTGGAGTAGAGGTGGCATGTACTTTGACTCACTAGCACCTGTGAACAGTTGACTTATGATGTGGCTAATTTGTCTTTAAAAAAACAAGGCTGGTCTTTCTGACTGGCCAAGACTCGAATTGACCAACAACTGAGAACACTCCACCGACCCTCCACTGACCTACTCCAATCAGTCAAAATCAAGCTGAGTTCTTGAAGAGAAGAACAACCAGAACTGCAAACAAAAGCATCTGTCAAGCTATTTATACATACCTTATAAAAATTGTGTGGGTTTGATGAACAATATAGAGATTATTTGGTAGTGACTGCTGCATTATTCCTGCTATTTAAAGTAACATAACACTCACTGCATGACTAACTGTAGGTTTCAATGTTTTTTTGTTTATTACAGATAAGTGAGGATATATAGCCCCAGTACTTCTAAAGCAATTTTGAATGGATTATTGGTGCCAGGTGCCTTAGATAGGAACAGATTTTTAAAGTGCTTGTCAAATTTCTTCCCTCTGATTGTTATCAGTGATATTCTATATCCTGCGGGGTTTCAGCACATGGCTGTCTCCGAACTTCTCCCTAGATTGTTACCTTTCTCTAGGAACGAAGCCAAAATCACACATATATCACCTCCTCTGAGGTATGCTACGCGTCTCAGGGCTTTCAGCTACAGCTGTGGCCTTCTTTTGATATCCTCTTCATTGAAAAGCTGCTTCTGCCAGAACTCACGCATCACTGGTATCATTTCTCAGTGTATGCAAAAAGTCTCCTGGAGTGGTTGTTATCTTGTTCACCCTAAAAGTGGTGAAATTCTATGTTTTTCTTTCTTTTTTTTTTAAATCATCTTCCTTTTGAAAATTAACTCTTTCTTAACATAAAAAGATATCAATCTATACATGTTATATAATATATACTGTGAAACATATACTGTGAAAGATATATTATCTGTTCTGAGGATAGCAGCAAAGAATAAGATATTGGGATAAAATATTAGAATTCAAAAAGCATTAAAAATTATCATTTTTATTTATGGCTTTCTGTGTGTGTGAGTTTTCTAGAATGATGCAGGGGGTGATCAATGGATTCTTAACATGATGTGGCATCTTTTTCATTAATTAAAACGTCTTTTTCATTGCCTGAAAAATGAAATTGGTGTCATTTCTTTGGAAGTAGGACTTTTTTGGGTTTCTTTTCATTGTAGCAGAAATCCAGTTAACAAAGTTATGGGGCTTATTTCTATACTAGATTAAGTGGAATGTTTATATCTAATAGTAATTGCTCTAACCTGAGCTGAGATGTGTAATTACAACACACATACACACACACATACACATATACATTTACAAGTTGCCTATATGTATCTTTATAAATTGTGTCTGGCTTTTAAAATAAATTACAAAAGAATACTGTAAGGTAGAAATGGGCATCCTTATGTTGAAAATAGCATAATCCTACAGGTTTCATTGTGCTTTCTTTTTCTATTTATCAAGTGTTCAAGAAGAGCCAAGAAGTTGCGTGGGTTGATTGCTTTGTTCTGTATCAAGAAAAACAGAAAATCCATTGAGATGTGTGTGCTATAGTGATTAGGAATCCAAGCATTTCAGGCTGAAGCATCTTAAAAATGACTGGACAAATATTTTCTTTTAGATACACAATCTAGACATTCATTCAAGGGACTCAGAAAGACTACTGACTTTACTGTGCCACTTGTTACCCATGGAATAACCAAATTAGAGTAAGATTTTACATATGCTCTTGGCAGGGATGTACGGATTTCTTTTAATCATTGCTGATGAGCTCACTTCCTTTTCTTTTTCTGTTATATCTGTGATTTCCTAAGTGAAAGTGCACTACTTTTTCGTCTCCATCCTCATAGCTCGTGGTGAAAAGTCAGCCGTCCGATTGCTAACAGTGTCTTTCAAAAAGGACGTGTTGTTGTTCAGCTTTCTGATGCTGAGACAAAATGCCTGACATCTTCAATTTAAAAGAGGAAAGTTTATTTTAAATTCATAGTTTCAGAAGTTTCAGTCCATGGTCAGTTGACTACAAGGCAGAGGCATTATGGCAGAAGGTCAAGATGGAGGAAATCTGTTAACCTCATGGCAGCCAGGAAACAGACTGGGAAAGAGCTAGTGAAGAAGAGGCCAGGACCAGAAGTTCTCCCATGTCTACCCTCATCACCCACTGAGAAACACTGAAAAGTGTGCTTTCCTAATATCCTAGGCATCATCTGTCTGGCCAATCAAGTGAACAATCATAGACGTCTTACAAATTCTACACTATTGCTTTTCTTAGTCTTCCACCAACGAATGGAAGTATAGTAAATGAGCCCTATTAAGCCATTATCTCAGTGTATAAAACTCGTTCCCTTAAACTGATACTCTTATACCTGAAATAATCTTCTTTGCTTTAAAGTATTTGTTATGTCCTTACACAAATTTATACAAACATGTCACACGTATATTACTTATGTGGCTAAGTCAAGTAGTACTTGTACTAAAGCCCCAAGAAAACTCCGCTAATTAACTCCTCTAATGTTGGGGGCCGCCGGCACCCTATAGAGGCCTGTGGTATAGAATAAAGCCTGAGCTAGATTACCCCTCCCATCGAGTGGCCAAAGAAGGCGCCCATTTCCTGCTTCCCTGTCTCGCCTACTTTGTAAACAGCCCTGCCAAATGACTTGTCTGCCTAGTAACCGATAATGCTAGCCAATCAGCTTGCCGTACCTAGCTCAGTGTGATTGGATACCTGACTAAATATAAGCAAGTGCCCTTCCTTGCACCAGAGAGAGAGAAGATAGAAGCAGTGCAGGGTAGAGACCTGTGCTGGGGAGAGCTCTCAGCGGTCCCGGGAAGGGGAACGAAATAAAGATGTCCGATCACCATTTACATCTTGTCGTGTGTCTTCCTGCCGGCCGGGAACGTGACACCGACATCTGGTGGCCCGTACGGGGAACTGATCACTCCCTGCTGCGCTGGACCGGACGCCGGCATTTTGATTCCTCCTTCCTCGCAGGACTGCTGGACGGGTGAGTAGAGGATAAACCCGGGCTCTGGGTGGCGCGCACCTACAGGGCTTTTAGACTCCTCTCGTTCTCACGCGTAAGTGGCGGTTCTGGCCTCA